>CAJGYO010000885.1:0-77979 GCA_904845875.1 Miscanthus lutarioriparius | reverse complement strand
GTGTGCATTTTGGGTGTTAGTGCAAGATAGTTGCATGGTTTACGCCAAAGCGTACCATAGGCTGAGATATCATTTTGGGCGCACGATGGACCACCTAGGTGGCGTGGGTCATGTGGCATCTCGTTCGGTCCATTTGGAGATGGTGTTAGTGTTAGTGCAAGATAGGTTACACGGTTTTGCATAAAGCGTACCATAGGCTCGAATATCGTTTTAGGCGCTTCCGGTGGAACTCCCTAGGTGGCGTGGGTCATGTGGAATCTCGTTAAGCTCCGTTTGGAGATGGTGTTAGTGTTGATGTAATATAGGTGCACGGTTTAAGCGCTAAGCGTACCACGAGCTCATATATCATTTTGGGCGCACCGATGGAACTCCTATGTGACATGGGTTATGTGGAATCTCGTTGGTCCGTTTGGAGATGGTGTTGAGTGTGAGTGCAAGATGCAGGTGCCGCAGTTTGCACCAACGCGTGCCCGAGGCTCGAATATGGTTCGAACGCACCCGATGGTACTCCCTAGATGACGAAGCTCAAGTGGAAGCTAGTTTTGGTCCGTTTGGAGATAGTGCTTATCTTGACGCAAAGATCGGTGCAGTTTGCTTGCCGAGCGGACCATAGGCTCAAATCGCTTTGGGCGCACTCCGATGGAACTCCAAGGTGATGTGGGACATGTGGAATCTTGTAAGTCCTTTTGGAGATGGTGTTTGTGTTAGTGCAACATAGTTGCACGGTTTATGCGTTGAACATAACATAGGCTCGAAATGGTTTTGAACTCACCGATGGTACTCCTAGGTGACGAAGCTCAAGTGGAAGCTAGTTTCGGTCCATTTGGAGATAGTGCTAATCTTGACGCAAGATTGGTGCACGGTTTGCGCCAAACGTACCATGGGCTCAAATATCGTTTAGGACGCACCCGATGGTACTCCTAGGTGATGAAGCTCAAGTGGAAGCTAGTTTCGTTCCGTTTGGAGATAAGTGCTAATCTTGACGCAAGATCAGTGCACCATTTGCGCCGAACGTGCCAAAGGCTCGAAAATCATTTTGGACGCACCCGATGGAACTCGTAGGTGACGTGGGTCATGTGGAATCTCATTCGGTCCATTTGGAGATGGTGTTAGTCTTGATGTAAGATAGGTGCACGCAGTTTTGCGCTAAATGTACCATAGGCTCATATATCATTTTGGACACACCCCAGATGGAACTCCCTACGTGGACGTGGGTCAAGTGGAATCTCATTGGTGCTGCTTTGGAGCGGTGTTAGTGTGAGTGCAAGATAGGTGCACGGTTTGCACAAAACGCTCCATAGGCTTAGATATGGTTTAGAACGCACGCGATGGTACTCCTAGGTGACGAAGCTCAAGTGGACGCTAGTTTCGGTCCGTTTGGAGATAGTGCTAATCTTGGCGCAAAGATCAGCACGCACGGTTTGTGCCAAACGTACCATAGGCTCGGAGATATCGTTTAGGACGCACCCGATGGTACTCCAAGGTGACGAAGCTCAAGTGCAAGCTAGTTTTGGCCCATTTGGAGATAGTGGTAATCTTGCCGCAAGATCGGTGCACGGTTTGGGCCGAACGCACTACCATAGGTCTCGGAAATCATTTTGGACGCACTTGTATGGAACTCCTAGGTGACGTGGGTCATGTGGAATCTCGTTCGGTCCTTTTGGAGATGGTGTTAGTGTTAGTGCAAGATAGGTGCGCACGGTTATGCCAAAATGTATCGTAGGCTCGAGATATCATTTTGGACGCACCATGATGGTACTCCTAGGCTGACGATGGCTCAAGTGGAATCTCATTGGTCTGCTTTGGAGACTCGGTGTTAGTGTGAGTGCAAGATAGGTGCACGGTTTGCACCAAACGTTCCATAGGCTTAGATATGGTTTAGAACGCACGCGATGGTACTCCTAGGTGAAGCTCAAGTGGGGACGCTTAGTTTCGCTCCATTTGGAGATAGTGCTAATCTTAACGAAGATCGCGCACGGTTTTGCGCCAAACGCACTCAAAGGCTCGAAATCATTTTGGACGCACCCGGATGGAAATCCTAGGTGACGTGGGTCATGTGCAATCTCGCTCGGTCCGTTCGGAGATGGTGTTGGTGTTGATGTAAGATTGGTGCACAGCTTTGTGCGATAAATGCACCATAGGATCATATATCATTTTGGACGCACTTGATGGAACTCCTAGGTGACGTGGGTCATGTGGATTCTCGTTCGGTCCCTTTTGGAGATGGTTTTAGTGTTAGTGGAAGATAGGTGCACGTTTACGCAAACATACCATAGGCTCGAATATGGTTTTGGGCGCACCCGATGGTATTCCTTGGTGACGAAGCTCAACTAGAAGCTCGTTTCGGTCCGTTTGGAGATAGTGCTAATCTTGACGCAACATCGGTGCACGGTTGGCGCCAAACGTACTACACATGCTCGTAAATCATTTTATACGCACCGATGGAACTCCTAGGTGACGTGGGTCATGTGGAATCTCTTTCATCCATTTGGAGATGGTGTTAGTGTTAGTGCAAGATCTGTACACGGTTTGTGCCAAACGTACCATAGGCTCGAGATATCGCTTAGGACGCACCCGATGGTACTCCAAGGTGACGAAGCTCAAGTGCAAGCTAGTTTTGGCCCATTTGGAGATAGTGCTAATCTTGACGCAAGATCGGTGCACGGTTTGGGCCAAACGTACCATAGGCTCCGAAATCATTTTGGACGCACCAGATGGAACTCCTAGGTGATGTGGGTCATGTGGAATCTCGCTCGGTCCTTTTGGAGATGGTGTTTGTGTTAGTGCAAGATAGGTGCACGGTTTTGCCTAAATGTATCATAGGCTCAGATATCATTTTGGACGACCTTTCGATGGTACTCTAAGGTGACGGCTCAAGTGGAAGCTAGTTTCGCCTCCATTTGGAGATAGTGCTAATCTTAACGCAAGATCGGGCAGCTGCGGTTTATGCGCCAAACGTACCAAAGGCTTGGAAATCATTTTGGACGCACCCGATGGAAATCCTAGGTGACGTGGGTCATGTGCAATCTCGTTCGGTCCGTTCGGAGATGGTGTTGGTGTTGATGTAAGATTGGTGCACAGCTTTGTGCGATACGCACTATAGGATCATATATCTTTTGGACGCACCTGATGGAACTCCTAGGTGACGTGGGTCATGTGGAATCTCGTCGGTCCTTTTGGAGATGGTTTTGGTGTTAGTGGAAGATAGGTGCACGGTTTACGCCAAACGTACCATAGGCTCGAATATGGTTTTGGGCGCACCATGGTATTCCTTGGTGACGGTTCAACTAGAAGCTCGCTTTATCCGCTTTGGAGATAGTGCTAATCTTGACGCAACATCGGTGCACACGGCTACGCCAAACGTACCACACATGCTCGAAATCATTTTATACGCACCCGATGGAACTCCCCAGGTGACGTGGGTCATGTGGAATCTCTTTCGGTCCATTTGGAGATGGTGTTAGTGTTAGTGCAAGATAGGTGCACGGTTTGCACCAAACTTTCCATAGGCTCAGATATGGTTTAGAACGCACCCGATGGTACTCCTAGGTGACGAAGCTCAAGTGGAAGCTACTTTCGGTCCGTTAGGAGATAGTGCTTATCTTGACGCAAAGATCGGTGCACGGTTTATGCGCCGAATGGACCATAGGCTCCGAATCATTTTGGACACACCGATGGAACTCCAAGATGATGTGGGTCATGTGGAATCTTGTTCGGTGCTTTTTTAGATGGTGTTTGTGTTAGTGCAAGATAGGTGCACGGTTTCGCACCAACATACCATAGGCTCGAAATTGTTTTGGACGCACCCGATGGTACTCCTAGGTGATGAAGCTTAACTGGAAGCTAGTTTGAGTCCGTTTGGAGATAGAGCTAATCTTGACACCAGGATCGGTGCACCTGGCTTATGCCGAACGTACCATAGGCTCGTAAATCGTTTTGGACGCAATGATGGAACTCCTAGGTGACGTGGGTCATGTGGAATCTCATTTGGTCCGCTTGCGATGGTGTTAGTGTGTGAGTGCAAGATAGGTGCACGGCTTGGCGCCAAATGTACCATAGGCTCGAGATATGGTTTAGAACTTACCCGATGGTACTCCTAGGTGACGGACTCAACTAGAAGCTCGTTTTGGTCCGTTTGGAGATAGTGCTAATCTTGATGCAAGATCGGTTGCACGGTTTGGGCTTCTAACGTACTATAGGCTTCGAAATCATTTTGGACGCACCGGATGAAACTCCTTGGTGACGTGGGTCATGTGGAATCTCGCTCGGCCTGCTTTTGGACATGGTGTTTGTGTTAGTGCAAGATAGGTGCACGGTTTGCGCCAAACGTACATAGGTATCATAGGCTCATATATCATTTTGGACGCACCCGATGGTACTCCTAGGTGACGAAGCTCAACCGAAGCTTCGTTTTGGTCCATTTGGAGATAGTGCTAATCTTGACGCAACAACATCGGTGCACGGTTTGCGCACGAACGTACCATTGGCTCGTGAATCGCTTTTGGACGCACCCGATGGAACTCCTAGGTGCCGTGGGTCATGTGGAATCTTGTTCGTCCGCTTGGAGATGGTGTTAGTGTTAGTGCAAGATAGGTGCACGGTTTGCGCCAAACGTACCATAGGCCCGCTGTATATCGCTTAGAACGCACCCGATGGTACTCCTAGGTGATGAAGCTCAAGTGGAAGCTAGTTTCGTTCCGCTTGGAGATAGTGCTAATCTTGGACGCAAGATTGGTGAACGGTTTGCGCCAAACGTACTATAGGGCTCATATATCGCTTAGGGACGCACCTGATGCTACTCCTAGGTGATGAAGCTCAAGTGGAAGCTAGTTTCGTTCCGCTTTGAGATAGTGCTAATCTTGACGCAAGATCGATTAACGATTTGCGCCCGGAAAGTACCATAGGCTCGAAAATCGTTTTGGACGCATTCCGATGGTACTCGTAGGTGACGTGGGTCACGTGGAATCTCGCTTCAATCCATCCGTTTGGAGAAGGTGTTAGTGTTAGTGCAAGATAGGTGCACGGTTTGCGCCAAATGTACCATAGGCTCAGATATCATTTTGGACGCACCCGATGGTACTCCTAGGTGACGAAGCTCAAGTGGAAGCTAGTTTCGGTCCGTTTGGAGATAGTGCTAATCTTGACGCAAGATTGGTGCACGGTTTGCGCCAAACGTACCATAGGCTCATATATCATTTTGGACGCACCCGATGGTACTCCTAGGTGACGAAGCTCAAGTGGAAGCTAGTTTCGGACCGTTTGGAGATAGTGCTAATCTTGACGCAAGATCAGTGCACGGTTGGCGTCGAACGTACCATAGACTCAGAAATCGTTTTATACGCACCCGATGGAACACCTAGGTGACGTGGGTCATGTGGAATCTCATTCGGTCCGATTGGAGATGGTGTTAGTGTTAGTGCAAGATAGGTGCACGGTTTGCGCCAATCGTACCATAGGCTCTGATATCATTTTGGACGCACCCGATGGTACTCCTAGGTGACGAAGCTCAACTAGAAGCTCGTTTCGGTCCGTTTGGAGATAGTGCTAATCTTGACGCAACATCGGTGCACGGTTTGCGACGAACGTACCATAGGCTCGGAAATCATTTTGGACGCACCCGAGGAACTCCTAGGTGCCGTGGGTCATGTGGAATCTCGTTTGGTCCGCTTGGAGATGGTGTTAGTGTTAGTGCAAGATAGGTGCACGGTTTGCACCAAACGTACCATAGGCTCAGATATCATTTAGAACACACCCGATGGTACTCCTAGGTGACGAAGCTCAAGTGGAAGCTAGTTTCGTTCCGTTTGGAGATAGTGCTAATCTTGACGCAAGATCAGTGCACGATTTGCACCGAAAGTACCATAGGCTCAGAAATCGTTTTGGACGCACCCGATGGAACACCTTGGAAACACGGGCATGTGGAATCTCGCTCGGTCCATTCGGAGATGGTGTTAGTGTTGATGTAAGATAGGTGCACAATTTTTGCTTAATGTACCATAGGCTCATATATCATTTTTGGACACACCGATGGAACTCCTACGTGGCGTGGGTCAAGTGGAATCTCGCTGGTCCGTTTGGAGATGGTGTAGCGCAAGATAGTTGCACGGTTTGCACCAAACGTTCCATAGGCTTAGATATGGTCTAGAACGCACGCGATGGTACTCCTAGGTGACGGCTCAAGTGGAAGCTAGTTTCGGTCCGTTTGGAGATAGTGCTAATCTTGACTCAACATCGGTGCACCAGTTGGCGTCGAACGCACCATAGGCTCGAGAAATCGTTTTATACGCACCCGATGGAACTCCTAGGTGACGTGGGTCATGTGGAATCTCGTTCGGTCCATTTGGAGATGGTGTTAGTGTTAGTGCAAGATAGGTTCACGGTTTGCACCAAACTTACCATAGGCTCGAGATATGGTTTAGAACGCACCCGATGGTACTCCTAAGTGACGAAGCTCAAGTGGAAGCTCGCTTTCGGTCCGCTTTGAGATAGTGCTAATCTTGATGCAAGGTCGGTGCACCGGTTTGCGCCTTTAACGCACTGTAGGCTCGTAAATCGCTTTGGACGCAATGATGGAACTCCTAGGTGACGTGGGTCACGTGGACTCTCATTCGTCCGTTTGGAGATGATGTTAGTGTGAGTGCAAGATAGGTGCACGATTTGCACCAAATGTACCATAGGCTCGATATGGTTTAGAAATTACCCGATGGTACTTCTAGGTGACGTAAGCTCAACTAGAAGCTTGTTTTAGTCCGTTTGGAGATAGTGCTAATCTTGACGCAAGATCGGTGCACGGTTTGGGCCAAACGTACCATAGGCTTCGCAATCGTTTTGGACGCACCAGATGGAACTCCTAGGTGACGTGGGTCATGTGGAATCTCGTTCGGTCCATTTGGAGATGGTGTTTGTGTTAGTGCAAGATAGGTGCACGGTTTGCGCCAAAACGTACCATAGGCTCATATATCATTTTGGACGCACCGATGGTACTCCTAGGTGACGGAGCTCAACTAGAAGCTCGCTTCAATTCGCTTGGAGATAGTGCTAATCTTGACGCAACATCGGTGCACGTTTTGCGACGAAACGTACACCATAGGCTCGAAATCGCTTTATACGCACCCGATGGAACTCCTAGGTGACGTGGGTCATGTGGAATCTCGTTCGTCCGCTTGGAGATGGTGTTAGTGTTAGTACAAGATAGGTGCAGGTTTGCGCCAAACGTACCATAGGCTCATATATCATTTTGGACGCACCTGATGGTACTCCTTGGTGACGAAGCTCAGCTAGAAGCTCGTTTCGGTCCATTTGGAGATAGTGCTAATCTTGACGCAAGATCGATGCATGGTTTGCGCCGAACGTACCATAGGCTCAGAAATCGTTTTGGACGCACCCGATGGAACTCCTAGGTGACGTGGGTCGTGTGGAATCTCGTTCGGTCCGGTTGGAGATGGTGTTAGTGTGAGTGCAAGGTAGGTGCACGGTTTGCACCAAATGTACCATAGGCTCAGGTATGGTTTAGAACTTACCCGATGGTACCCCTAGGTGACGAAGATCAAGTGGAAGCTAGTTTCGGTCCGTTTGGAGATAGTGCTAATCTTGACGCAAGATCGGTGCACGGTTTGGGCCGAACGTACCATAGGCTTCGAAATCGTTTTGGACGCACAAGATGGAACTCCTAGGTGACGTGGGTCAGGTGGAATCTCGTTCGCTCCGGTTGGAGATGGTGTTAGGGTGAGTGTGAGTCGGCACGGGTTTGCACCAAATGTACCATAGGATCGTGTATGGTTTAGAACTTACCCGATGGTACTCCTAAGTGACGAAGCTCAAGTGGAAGCAACTTTCGGTCCGTTTGGAGATAGTGCTAATCTTAACGCAAGATAGGTGCATGGTTTGGGTCGAACATACCATAGGCTTCGAAATCGTTTTGGACGCACCAGATGGAACTCCTAGGTGACGTGGGTCATGTGGAATCTTGTTCGGTCCGTTTGGAGATGGTGTTTGTGTTAGTGCAAGATAGGTGCACGGTTTGAGCCAAACATACCATAGGCTCATATATCATTTTGGGCCGCACCCGATGGAACTCCTAGGTGACGTAAGCTCAACCGGAAGCTCGTTTTCAGTCCGTTTGGAGATAGTGCTAATCTTGACACAACATCGGTGCACGGTTTGCGATGAACGTACCATAGGCTCGGAAATCATTTTGGACGCACCCGATGGAACTCCTAGGTGCCATGGGTCATATGTAATCTCATTCGGTCCGCTTGGAGATGGTGTTAGTGTTAGTGCAAGATAGGTGCACGGTTTGCGCCAAACGCACCATAGGCTCATATATCGCTTAGGTCGCACCGGATGGTACTCCTAGGTGATGAAGCTCAAGTGGAAGCTAGTTTCGCTCGCTTGGAGATAGTGCTAATCTTGACGCAAGATCAAAGGTACCGATTTGGCGCCGAAAGTACCATAGGCTCGGAAATCATTTTGGACGCACCGATGGTACTCGTAGGTGACGTGGGTCATGTGGAATCTAATTCGGTCCATTCGGAGGTGGTGTTAGTGTTGATGTAAGATAGGTGCACGGTTTTTGCTAAATGTACCATAGGCTCATATATCATTTTGGACAGACCCGATGGAACTCCTACGGGACGTGGGTCAAGTGGAATCTCGCTGGTCCGCTTGGGAGATGGTGTTAGTGTGAGTGCAAGATAGGTGCACGGGTTTGCACCAAACGCTTCCACAAAGCTTAGATATGGTTTAGAACGCACGCGATGGTACTCCGAGGTGACGAAGCTCAAGTGGAAGCTAGTTTCGGTCCGTTTGGAGATAGTGCTAATCTTGACGCAAGATCGCGTACACGGTTTGGGCTGAATATACCATAGGCTCAAATCGCTTTGGACGCACTGTGATGGAACTCCTAGGTGACATGGGTCATGTGGAATCTCGCTTGGTCCTTTTGGGAGATGGTGTTAGTGTTAGTGCAAGATAGGTGCACGGTTTGCACCAAACTTACCATAGGCTCGAGATATGGTTTAGAACACACCCGATGGTACTCCTAGGTGACGAAGCTCAAGTGGAAGCTAGTTTCGGTCCGTTTGGAGATAGTGCTTATCTTGACACAAGATCGGTGCACGGTTTGCGCCGAATGGACCATAGGCTCCGAAATCGTTTTGGACGCACCAGATGGAACTCCAAGATGATGTGGGTCATGTGGAATCTTGTTCGGTCCTTTTTAGATGGTGTTTGTGTTAGTGCAAGATAGGTGCACGGTTTGCATACTGAACGTACCATAGGCTCGAATATCATTTTGGACGCACCGATGGTACTCCTTGGTGACGAAGCTCAACTAGAAGCTTGCTTTTGGTCCGCTTGGAGATAGTGCTAATCTTGATGCAAGATCGGTGCACGGTTTGTGCCTAACGCATCGTAGGCTCGTAAATCGCTTTTGGACCGAATGATGGAACTCCTAGGTGACGTGGGTCACGTGGACTCTCATTCGGTCTGTTTGGAGATGGTGTTAGTGTGAGTGCAAAATAGGTGCACGATTTGCACCAAATGTACCATAGGCTCAGATATGGTTTAGAACTTACCCGATGGTACTCCTAGGTGACGAAGCTCAACTGGAAGCTCGTTTTGATCCGTTTGGAGATAGTGCTAATCTTGACGCAAGATCGGTGCACGGTTTGGGCCGAACGTACCATAGGCTTCAAATCGCTTTTGGACGCACTCGATGGAACTCCTAGGTGACGTGGGTCGTGGAATCTCGCTCGTCCGGTTGGAGATGGTGTTAGGTCGAAAAGGGGTCGGTTACACGGTTTGCACCAAATGTACCATAGGATCAGGTTGGTTTAGAACTTACCCGATGGTACTCCTAAGTGACGAAGCTCAACTGGAAGCTCGTTTCGGTCCGTTTGGAGATAGTGCTAATCTTGACGCAACATCGGTGCACGGTTTGCGACGAACGTACCATAGGCTCAGAAATCATTTTGGACGCACCCGATGGAACTCCTAGGTGACGTGGGTCATGTGGAATCTCGTTCGGTCCGCTTGGAGATGGTGTTAGTGTTAGTGCAAGATAGGTGCACGGTTTGCGCCAAACGTACCATAGGCTCAGATATCATTTAGGACGCACCCGATGGTACTCCTAGGTGATGAAGCTCAAGTGGAAGCTAGTTTCGTTCTGTTTGGAGATAGTGCTAATCTTGATGCAAGATCAGTGCACGATTTGCGCCGAAAGTATCATAGGCTCGGAAATCGTTTTGGACGCACCCGATGGTACTCGTAGGTGACGTGGGTCATGTGGAATCTAATTCGGTCCATTCGGAGATGGTGTTAGTGTTGATGTAAGATAGGTGCACGGTTTTTGCTAAATGTACCATAGGCTCATATATCATTTTGGACACACCCGATGGAACTCCTACGTGACGTGGGTCAAGTGGAATCTCGTTGGTCCGTTTGGAGATGGTGTTAGTGTGAGTGCAAGATAGGTGCACGGTTTGCACCAAACGTTCCACAGGCTTAGATATGGTTTAGAACGCACACGATGGTACTCCTAGGTGACGAAGCTCAAGTGGAAGCTAGTTTCGTTCCGTTTGGAGATAGTGCTAATCTTGATGCAAGATCGATGCACGGTTTGCGCCGAACGTACCATAGGCTCCAAAATCGTTTTGGACGCACCCGATGGAACTGCTAGGCGACGTGGGTCTTGTGGAATCTCGTTCGGTCCGTTTGGAGATGGTGTTTGTTTTGGTGCAAGATAGGTGCACGGTTTATGCTGAACATACCATAGGCTCAGAAATCATTTTGGATGCACCCGATGGGACTCCTAGGTGACGAAGCTCAAGTGGAAGCTAGTTTCGCTCTGTTTGGAGATAGTGCTAATCTTGACGCAAGATCGTTGCTCGGTTTATGCGCCAACGCACCAAAGGCTCGGAATCATTTTGGAAGCACCCGATGGAAATCGTAGGTGACGTGGGTCATGTGGAATGTCATTCGGTCCGTTAGGAGATAGTGTTAGTGTTGATGTAAGATAGGTGCACGCTTGCGGAAATGTACCATAGGCTCGAGATATCGCTTTTGGACGCACCCGATAGAACTCCTATATGACGTGGGTCACGTGGAATCTCGCTTGGTCCATTTGGAGATGGTGTTAGTTTTAGTGGAAGATAGGTGCATGGTTTGGCGCCAAAGGTACCGTAGGGCTCGGGATATGGTTTTGGACGCACCCGATGGTATTCCTAGGTGACGAAGCTCAACCGGAAGCTCGCTTGCTCGCTTGGAGATAGTGCTAATCTTGACGCAACATCGGTGCACGGTTGGCGCCGAACGCACCATAGACTCGAGAATCGCTTTTATACGCACCCGATGGAACTCCGGGTGACGTGGGTCATGTGGAATCTCGCTCATCCGCTTTGAGATGGTGTTAGTGTTAGTGCAAGATAGGTGCACGGTTTGCGCCAAACGTACCATAGGCTCGTGATATCATTTTGGACGCACCCGATGGTACTCCTTGCGACGGCGAAGCTCAACTAGAAGCTCGTTTCGTCCGCTTTGGAGATAGTGCTAATCTTGACGCAAGATCGATCCACACGCTTGCGCCGAACGCACCATAGGCTCGTAAATCGCTTTGGGACGCACCCGATGGAACTCCTAGGTGACGTGGGACACTCCATCAAAAGTACCATAACTCCTTGATACGAGATCCAATGAAGCTGGTTTTTGACTTGTTGGAAAGAGCGTCGTCCTCTTTCACATGGGTCCAACCCCACTATCGAATCTACCGAAGCTGTGTGCAAAGCAAGCCAAAGGACGCAGAGACCTACAGCTTGGTCCTCGGGCCTTGTACTAACTACAACCCCTTTGAGGGACGCCTTGATTAGGGTTTCCCACACCCCTTGTGCTCTCCTCCTTATAAATAGAGCCAGCAGCCATCGAATGAGGTTGGGTTTTGTTTAGATGCAAGATAGCTGCTGCTTCTTCCTTGTAAACGTGTGTGTCGGCTAGACCACCCGATTTGCTTGTTTCAAGACCCCAACTTGTGATTCAGATTCAGCCTTTGGCTTAAACTGTGAGTTATTTGCTTGTTCATCTTGTTCTTGCTTGTTCTCGGTTGCTTGCAGGTTCATGGTGTTCTTGGCACGGCAAGAACATCACAATCGGAGCCGGCAAAACTTGCTAAAGGCGCAGCAACCTTGTGGTCGCTAGTCGGACAGCCAATGTCGAATCCACCCCAAATCGAAGTTTATCCACACTCACCAAAAGATCGAGAACAACCCCTGTCCCATCATGTGGTAATCAGAGCAAGGTTCTTTGGTGAGTGATTTACCGCTCATTACTTTACCTATAGTCCGAAATATAAAAATAGGATAGAACTGAAATTCCAAACACAAGTTTGAGCCTTAACTGATCTGCTAGTTCTTTGCTTGTTGAGTTTGTGCTTTACATCGTGGTGTCAAGTGCTGGTTCTTAGGTTCTAATCCTTTAGAGTTTCGAGTTCTTGTCACGCTTTAGTCACCACACAATCCATTGTTGCCTTCCCCCACACACACTTCAGCAAATGCAATCTCCACCAATACCACCACCACCACCACCAAAAGCACCGCTGCTCTCTCCACCTTTTCACTGAAACCCTCACCACCATCACCTTCAAATTACTACACAAACACACTACCTTATGCACCTGTCCTTTGGTGCAAATCTGAGTACACTCAGGCCTGAAAATAAGAGAGTTCAAATTGCATATTTGTACTACTTGTTGCAATCCTTATCCCTAGTAAAAGAAAGTCTATGCTACTTGCTGCATTCTTGTTATAATCATATTGCAAAAGTTCAGTTTGTGCGCTACTTGTCGAAAAAAAGAAAAGAAAAGAAAGAAAAGAAAAGAAAAGAAAGAAAAATAGAAAAGAAAAAGAAAGGAAAAGGAGGAAAGAAAGAAAGAAAGAAAGAAAGAAAAAGAAGGGTTAAGTTGATGCTATTTACTCTCATCATTTCCATTGTTTGCTACTGTCCGGTGACAACATTTGTGTCTAGGCTCGCGCCTCTAGCACGGGTTAGCCTAGGACCAGCACGACGATACTATCTTTGAACACTTATTCAACTTGCATTGACTAACGTGGTTCCAGCTTGTACCTTGATTTTTTTAAGCCACCTACACTCCACAAATTATCTACAACATCACGGGGTTCTACTTGCTACTACTTGTGTTGTTCTTGTCGTCGCCAACACCATCTCGCATAGCAAGGTAAGGACATGTAAGAACTCGGTTGCACATGCCGAGAGAATGAAAATTGTTGCCACCTAATTCAGCTTAGTTGGTAGGACATATTTTCTTGTGATTCCCTTGCTACATACTAACCATGGCGGAGAAGGTGAAAGGACCCTCCACAATCACCTCGATCAAAAGCCTTGCTGCAACACTTTGAACGCAAAGTGAGGCTCCATGCTTGTACAACACCTTGATGAGGATGTTCGTGTCACCAATGAGCGCCTTTGGTCAATTGGAGACGGCTCAGATTGAGACCAACACCAAGTTGGCTTCCTTGGAAGGCACTCTTGGTTCTGTTAATACATCTCTTGTAGGTGTCTTGGAGCGATTGGAGAGGATGGAACAGAATCGCCGTGATGGTTTCAAACGACGCAATCACAACAACAACAACACCATGGGCGAGTCTTGCTGGTCATGATGAAGAAGAATATGCAGCGGACACTCGAGCTTGATGAGGAGCTGAATGGTCATCGACGATCAAACAACATCGCCACCGCCATGAGACAGGTCCTCGCCGACCACGGCAAGAGGTACGCACCGATGACTCATTTGGCAAGATTAAATTCACCATACCCGCTTTTGATGGGAGGTATAATCCTGATATGTACCTTAGTTGGGAATTAGCTGTTGATCGAAATTTACTTGCCATGATTTCCCCGAGGACAAATGTGTTAGGGCTGCAACTAGTGAGTTTACTGACTTTGCCTCATTTGGTGGTCTGAATACCATCGTAAGAACCCAAATAACACACCAACTTGGGATGCTTTGAAACGGGTCTTGCGGGCCAGATTTGTTCCTTCTTATTATGCCCGTGATCTTTTTACATAAGTTGCAACAATTGAGGCAAGGATCCAAATCAGTGAAGAGTACTATCAAGAGCTACAAATGGGTATGCTTCGCTATGGCTAGAGGAAAATGAGGATGGTGCCATAGCTAGATTTATGGGTGGGCTGAACAGGGAGATTCAGGACATTCTAGCTTATAAGGAATATAATTACAATCAATCGCTTATTTCACCTTGCTTGTAAAGCTGAACGAGAAGTGCAGGACGACGAGCTAGCATGAGGGCTAACATTCCTGCAGGTCGTGCTAGCCCATGGACATCCTCCAATGCTGCTGCACCGCCAACGCGTGCACCCCCACAATCTTCCTCGACCATCAAGCCACGCCTCCTACAACAAATTCTGCACCATGCCCAAGTGAACCAACTAGAGGAGCAACGGCTACATCTACCAAGAGTTCATCCTTGGTGGTATCCACGGGAGAACAAGGGATATTCAAGTGCCTACGCTGCAAAGGATATGGCCACATACGTAAGGACTGCCCAAGCACACGTGTGATGATTGTGCGAGCTGATGGTGGGTATTCCTCTGCTAGTGATTTTGATGAAGAAACATATGCTTTGCTTGCTGCTAACAATGTAGCGGAAGGAGATGATTTCCAACAAGACGAAGAGCACATTAGGGCTGAAGCTGCTGAGCACTATGAGAGCCTCATGGTGCAGCAAAGCTAAGTGCCCAAATGGAGAGGGCTGAACAAAATCAGCGCCACACTTTGTTTCAAACCAAGTGTGTGATCAAGGAACGCTCTTGCCGTGGTGATCATAGATGGAGGAAGCTGCAACAACTTGGCAAGTGCTGAAATGGTGGAGAAGCTTTCATTGAGCACAAAACCACACCCGCAGCCTTACTACATTCAAAGGCTTAACAGCAGCGGCAAGGTGAAGGTAACCCGATTGGTAAGGGTAGAGTTTGCCATTGGTTCTTATCATGATTCCATTGATCACGATGTTGTGCCTATGCAAGCATGCTCTATGTTGTTAGGTAGACCATGGCAGTTTGATAAAGATTCCTTGCACTGGTAAAACAAATCAATACTCTTTTGTGCATAATGACAAGAAGATTGTGTTGCACCCCATGTCCCCCCGAGTCTATTCTAAGAGATGAACTTGCTAGATCTAGCAAACTTAAGAATCAGGCTGTTGCTAGTGAAAATCAGATTGTCGCTAATGAACTTGAGAAACATAAGAAGAAGTCTAGCAAATCTGTTCATCATAATAAAAATGAGATCAAGCTGAAAGGCTCTTGTTACTTTGCCACCAAATCTGATTTGGATGAGATTGATGCTAGTACTACTGTTTGCTATGCTTTGGTTTGCAAAGAAACTTTATTTTCACTCGAAGATACATCTATTTCTTTGCCTCCTCGCTGTCACTAATCTTTTGCGGGAGTATGCCGATGTTTTTCCAAAGGAGGTACCACCGGGCTGCCACCAATTCAAGGGATTGAACACCAGATTGACCTCATCCCTGGGGCTTCCTTGCCGAATCGTGGCGCCAGATAGGACCAACCCGGACGAGACAAAAGAGATTCAGAGACAAGTACAAGAATTGCTCAACAAAGGTTATGTGCGTGAGTCTCTTAGCCCTTGTGCCGCTCCTGCTTTTTTTAGTTCCTAAGAAGGATGGATCATGGCGCATGTGTGTTGATTGTAGAGCGATAAACAACATCACAATCAGATATCGCCATCCTATTCCAAGGTTAGATGATATGCTTGATGAATTGAGTGGCTCAATTGTGTTCTCTAAAATTGATTTATGTAGTGGTTACCACCAGATTCGTATGAAGCTAGGAGATGAATGGAAAACAGCGCTTAAAACTAAGTTTGGTTTATATGAATGGCTTGTCATGCCCTTTGGATTGACTAATGCACCCAGCACTTTCATGAGATTAATGAACGAGGTTTTACGCTCTTTTATTGGCAGATTTGTAGTGGTATACTTTGATGACATCTTGATATATAGTAGATCATTAGAGGAACATCTTGATCATTTGCGTGCGCTTTCAATGCTCTTCGGGATGCACACTTGTTTGAAAATCTTGAGAAGTGCACCTTTTGCACGTATCGAGTCTCTTTTCTTGGATATGTTGTGACACCGCAGGAAATCGAAGTTGACTGCCAAGGTTGAGGCCATACATTACTGGCCTGTTCCCCGCACTGCGGTCACACAAGTGCGGAGTTTTCTAGGACTTGCTGGTTTCTACCGTCGATTTGTGAAGGACTTCAGCACCATTGCAGCCCCGCTGCATGAACTCACTCAAGAAGGGTGCAACCTTCACTTGGGCTGCAGCCCAACAGATGCTTTCAAGATGCTCAAAGATAAGTTAACTCATGCACCTTTACTCCAACTTCCGATTTCAACAAAACCTTTGAGCTTGAATGTGATGCTAGTGGAATTGGGTTGGGTGGTGTCTTTGTTACAAGAGGAAAACCTGTGGCGTATTTCAAAGGAAAAGTTGAGTGGCCCTAGTTTGAACTATTCTACTTATGATAAGGAATTGCTTGCTCTAGTTCGGACTTTGGAAACATGGCAGCATTATTTGTGGCCCAAAGAGTTTGTCATACATTCTGATCATGAATCATTGAAACACATCCGTAGTCAAGCAAAACTGAACCGTAGACATGCCAAGTGGGTTGAATTCATCGAGTCCTTTCCTTATGTCATCAAACACAAAAAGGGGAAGGAAAATATAATTGCTGATGCGTTTGGCGCAAACCGTGCACCTATCTTGCACTAACACTAACACCATCTCTAAACGGACCGAACGAGATTCCACATGATCCATGTCACCTCAGAGTTCCATCGGGTGCGTCCAAAACGATTTCTGAGTCCATGGTACGTTCGGCGCAAACCGTGCACCGAACTTGCATCAAGATTTGCACTATCTCCTAATGGACTAAAACGAGCTTCTACTTGAGCTTCGTCACCTAGGAGTTCATCAGGTGCGTGCAAATGATTTATGAGCCTATGGTACGATTAGCACAAACCATGCACCTATCTTACATCAACACTAACACCATCTCCAAATGGACCAAATGAGATTCCACATGACCCACGTCACCTAGGGAGTTCCATCGGAAGCGCCCAAAACGATTTCTCGAGCCTATGGTAATGCGTTGGTAACAAAAACCATGCGCCGATCTTGCGTCAAGATTAGGACTATCTCCAGATGGACCGAAATGAGCTAGGGACTGTCATTTTTGGAGAACTTTGTGGGCTAAGCTAGGGACTAAGCTTTTATTTTCCACTACTTGTCATCCCCAAACTGATGGACAAACTGAGGTTGTCAATAGAACCTTATCTACATTGCTTAGGGCTGTTTTGAAAAAGAACATAAAAATGTGGGAAGAGTGCTTGCCTCATGTTGAGTTTGCTTATAATCGTTCACAGATTCTACCACTAAGAAAAGACCTTTTGAGATAGTTTATGGGTTTGTGCCACGTGCTCCTATTGATTTGTTACCTCTTCCGACCCTCGGGCGAAGTGAACTTTGATGCTAAACAACGTCTTTGAACTGATCTTAAAATTGCATGAAACCACTAAAGAGAAAATAGAGTGCATGAATGCAAAGTATAAACTAGTCGGTAGCAAAGGGAAGAAACATGTCATTTTTGAACCTGGTGATCTAGTTTGGCTCCATTTGAGAAAAGATAGGTTCCCTGATTTACGAAAAGTCTAAGTTGTCGCCTAGAGCCGATGGTCCTTTTAAAGTGTTAGAAAGGATTAATGATAATGCATACAAACTTGAGCTACTGCTGCACTTTTGGGTTAGCCCCACATTTAACATTGCAGATTTGAAGCCATATTTGGGAGAAGAGGATGAACTAGAGTCGAGGACGACTCAAATGCAAGAAGGGGAGGATGATGAGGACATCCTTCCATTGATACAACCACACCTGCTGCACAACAAGGTCCGATGACAAGAGCTCGAGCATGACAACTTAATTATCAGTAAAGTCGTTCCTCATTGTTCATACAAACTCGTCTCGAATTGGATGCTACTAAATCATGGTGATGATTGTCTTATTCTTAGGAATGTTGGTCAAGACTCCATTGCCTCATGTTTAGACCCCATGATGAGGATGGAGTAGCCAACAAGTGGGAATCATCATTAATGGGGCGCAGCTCATCTCAAGACAGCAGGGGACACTCCATCAAAAGTACCATAACTCCTTGATACGAGATCCAATGAAGCTGGTTTTTGACTTGTTGGAAAGAGCGCGTCGTCCTCTTTCACATGGGTCCAACCCCACTATCAGAATCTACACCGAAGCTGTGTGCAGCAAGCCAAAGGACGCAGAGACCTACAGCTTGGGCCTGGGCCTTGTACTAACTACAACCCTTTGAGGGACGCCTTTATTAGGGTTTCCCACTCCCCTTGTGCTCTCCTCCTTATAAATAGAGCCAGCAGCCATCGAGAATGAGGTTGGGTTTTGTTTAGATGCAAGATAGCTGCTGCTTCTTCCTTGTAAATGCGTGTCGGCTAGACCACCCGATTTGCTTGTTTCAAGACCCCAACTTGTGATTCAGATTCAGCCTTTGGCTTAAATCCGTGAGTTATTTGCTTGTTCATCTTGTTCTTGCTTGTTCTCGGTTTGCTTGCAGTTCATGGTGTTCTTGGCACGGCAAGAACATCACAATCGGAGCTTGTACCTGTTGCTAAGGCGCGCGAAAGAACCTTGTGGTCGTTGTAGTCGGACAGCCAACGTCGAATCCACCCCAAATCGAGTTTATCCACACTCACCAAAAGATCGTGAACAACCCCTTGTCCCATCAATAGGCTCAGATATCGTTTTGGACGCACCCGATAGAACTCCTATATGACGTGGGTCACGTGGAATCTCGTTTGGTCCATTTGGAGATGGTGTTAGTTTTAGTGGAAGATAGGTGCATGGTTTGCGCCAAAGGTACCGTAGGCTCAGATATGGTTTTGGACGCACCGATGGTATTCCTAGGTGACGAAGCTCAACTGGAAGCTCGTTTCGTTCTGTTTGGAGATAGTGCTAATCTTGACGCAACATCGGTGCACGGTTGGCGCCGAACGTACTATAGACTCGTGAAATCGCTTTTATACGCACCCGATGGAACTCCGGGTGACGTGGGTCATGTGGAATCTCGTTCGTCCGCTTTGAGATGGTGTTAGTGTTAGTGCAAGATAGGTGCAACGGTTTGCGCCAAACGCACCATAGGCTCAGATATCATTTTGGGCGCACCAAATGGTACTCCTTGGTGATGAAGCTCAACTAGAAGCTCGCTTTCGTCCGTTTGGAGATAGTGCTAATCTTGACGCAAGATCGATGCACGGTTTGCGCCTGCGCCAACGTACCATAGGCTCGTAAATCGCTTTTGGACGCACCGATGGAACTCCTAGGTGACGTGGGACATGTTGAATCTCGTTCGGTCCAGCTTGAGATGGTGTTAGTGTGAGTGCAAGGTAGGTGCACGGTTTGCACCAAATGTACCATAGTCTCAGGTATGGTTTAGAACTTACCCGATGGTACTCCTAGGTGACAAAGCTCAAGTGGAAGCTAGTTTCGGTCCGTTTGGAGATAGTGCTAATCTTGACGCAAGATCGGTGGACGGTTTGGGCCGATCGTACCATAGGCTTCGAAATTGTTTTGGACACACCAGATGGAACTCCTAGGTGACGTGGGTCAGGTGGAATCTCGTTCGGTCCGGTTGGAGATGGTGTTAGTGTGAGTGCAAGGTCGGTGCACGGTTTGCACCAAATGTACCATAGGATCAGGTATGGTTTAGAACTTACCCGATGGTACTCCTAGGTGACGAAGCTCAAGTGGAAGCTAGTTTTGGTCTGTTTGGAGATAGTGCTAATCTTGACGCAAGATCGGTGCACGGTTTGGGCCGAATGTACCATAGGCTTCGAAATCATTTTGGACGCACCAGATGGAACTCCTAGGTGACGTGGGTCAGGTGGAATCTCGTTCGGTCTGGTTGGAGATGGTGTTTGTGTTAGTGCAAGATAGGTGCACGGTTTGAGCCAAACGTACCATAGGCTCAGATATCATTTTGGACGCACCAAATGGTACTCCTTGGTGACGAAGCTCAACTAGAAGCTCGTTTCGGTCCGTTTGGAGATAGTGCTAATCTTGACGCAAGATCGATGCACGGTTTGCGCCGAACGTACCATAGGCTCAGAAATCGTTTTGGACGCACCCGATGGAACTCCTAGGTGACGTGGGACATGTTGAATCTCGTTCGGTCCAGTTGGAGATGGTGTTAGTGTGAGTGCAAGGTAGGTGCACGGTTTGCACCAAATGTACCTTAGTCTCAGGTATGGTTTAGAACTTACCCGATGGTACTCCTAGGTGACAAAGCTCAAGTGGAAGCTAGTTTCGGTCCGTTTGGAGATAGTGCTAATCTTGACGCAAGATCGGTGGACGGTTTGGGCCGATCGTACCATAGGCTTCGAAATTGTTTTGGACACACCAGATGGAACTCCTAGGTGACGTGGGTCAGGTGGAATCTCGTTCGGTCCGGTTGGAGATGGTGTTAGTGTGAGTGCAAGGTCGGTGCACGGTTTGCACCAAATGTACCATAGGATCAGGTATGGTTTAGAACTTACCCGATGGTACTCCTAGGTGACGAAGCTCAAGTGGAAGCTAGTTTTGGTCTGTTTGGAGATAGTGCTAATCTTGACGCAAGATCGGTGCACGGTTTGGGCCGAATGTACCATAGGCTTCGAAATCATTTTGGACGCACCAGATGGAACTCCTAGGTGACGTGGGTCAGGTGGAATCTCATTCGGTCTGGTTGGAGATGGTGTTTGTGTTAGTGCAAGATAGGTGCACGGTTTGAGCCAAACGTACCATAGGATCAGGTATGGTTTAGAAATTACCTGATGGTACTCCTAAGTGACGAAGCTCAAGTGGAAGCAAGTTTCGGTCCGTTTGGAGATAGTGCTAATCTTGACGCAAGATCGGTGCATGGTTTGGGCCGAATGTACCATAGGCTTCGAAATTGTTTTGGACGCACCAGATGGAACTCCTAGGTGACGTGGGTCATGTGGAATCTCGCTCGGTCCGTTTGGAGATGGTGTTTGTGTTAGTGCAAGATAGGTGCATGGTTTGAGCCAAACGTACCATAGGCTCATATATCATTTTGGACGCACCCGATGGTACTCCTAGGTGACGAAGCTCAACTGGAAACTCGTTTCGGTCCGTTTGGAGATAGTGCTAATCTTGACGTAACATCGGTGCACGGTTTGCGACGAACGTACCATGGGCTCGGAAATTGTTTTGGACGCACCTGATGGAACTCCTAGGTGCCGTTGGTCATGTGGAATCTCATTCGGTCCGCTTGGAGATGGTGTTAGTGTTAGTGCAAGATAGGTGCACGGTTTGCGCCAAACATCCCATAGGCTCAGATATCGTTTAGGACGCACCCGATGGTACTCCAAGGTGTCGAAGCTCAAGTGGAAGCTAGTTTCGTTCTGTTTGGAGATAGTGCTAATCTTGACGCACGATTGGTGCACGGTTTGCGCCAAATGTACCATAGGCTCAGATATCGTTTAGGATGCACCCGATGGTACTCCTAGGTGATGAAGCTCAAGTGGAAGCTAGTTTCGTTCCATTTGGAGATAGTGCTAATCTTGACGCAAGATCAGTGCACGATTTGCACCGAACGTACCATAGGCTCGAAAATCGTTTTGGACACACCCGATGGAACTCGTAGGTGACGTGGGTCATGTGGAATCTCACTCGGTCCTTTTGGAGATGGTGTTAGTGTTAGTGCAAGATAGGTGCACAGTATGCGCCAAATGTACCATAGGCTCAGATATCATTTTGGACACACCCGATGGTACTCCTAGGTGATGAAGCTCAAGTGGAAGCTAGTTTTGTTCTGTTTGGAGATAGTGCTAATCTTGACGCAAGATCAGTGCATGGTTTGCGCCGAACGTACCAAAGTCTCGGAAATCATTTTGGACGCACCCGATGGAAATCCTAGGTGACGTGGGTGACGTGGAATCTCGTTCGGTCCGTTAGGATATGGTGTTAGTGTTGATGTAAGATAGGTGCACAGTTTGCGCGAAATATACCATAGGCTCAGATATCGTTTTGGACGCACCCGATGGAACTCCTAGGTGACGTGAGTCACGTGGAATCTCGTTCGGTCCGTTTGGAGATGGTGTTAGTGTTAGTGCAAGATTGGTGCACGGTTTGTGCCAAACGTACCATAGGCTCAGATATGGTTTTGGACGCACCCGATGTTATTCCTAGGTGACGAAGCTCAACTGGAAGCTAGTTTCGGTCCGTTTGGAGATAGTGCTAATCTTGACGCAAGATCGGTGCACGGTTTGGGCCGAACGTACCATAGGCTTCGAGATCGTTTTGGACGCACCAGATGGAACTCCTAGGTGACGTGGGTCATGCGGAATGTCGTTCGGTCCTTTTGGAGATGGTGTTTGTGTTAGTGCAAGATAGGTGCACGGTTTGCGCCGAACATACCATAGGCTCAGAAAAATCGTTTTGGACGCACCCGATGGTACTCCTAGGTGACACAGCTCAACTGGAAGCTCGTTTTGGTCTGTTTGGAGATAGTGTTAATCTTGATGTAAGATCGGTGCACAGTTTGCGTCAAACGTACGATAGGCTCGGAAATCGTTTTGAACACAACCGATGGAGCTCCTAGATGGCATGGGTCATGTGGAATCTCGTTCGGTCCATTTGTAGATGGTGTTAGTGTTACTGCAAGATAGGTGCACGGTTTGCGCCAAACGTACCATAGGCTCAGATATCGTTTAGGACGCACCCGATGGTACTCCTAGGTGACGTGGGTCATGTGGAATCTTGTTTGGTCCGTTTGGAGATGGTGTTAGTGTTAGTGCAAGATAGGTGCACGGTTTGCGCCAAACGTACCATAGGCTCAGATATCATTTAGAACGCACCCGATGGTACTCCTAGGTGACGAAGCTCAAGTGGAAGCTAGTTTCGTTCCGTTTGGAGATAGTGCTAATCTTGACGCAAGATTGGTGCACGGTTTGCGCCAAACGTACCATAGGCTCAGATATCGTTTAGGACGCACCTGATGGAACACCTTGGAAACGCGGGTCATGTGGAATCTCTTTCGGTCCATTTGAAGATGGTGTTAGTGTTAGTGCAAGATAGGTGCACGGTTTGCGCCAAACGTACCATAGGCTTAGATATCGTTTAGGACGCACCCGATGGTACTCCTAGGTGACGAAGCTCAACTGGAAGCTAGTTTCGTTATGTTTGGAGATAGTGCTAATCTTGACTTAAGATTGGTGCACGGTTTGCGCCAAACGTACCATAGGCTCAGATATCGTTTTGGACGCACCCGATGGTACTCCTAGGTGACGAAGCTCAAGTGGAAGCTAGGTTCGTTCTGTTTAGAGATAGTGCTAATTTTGACGCAAGATCGGTGCCCGATTTGCGCCGAACGTACCATAGGCTCGAAAATCGTTTTGGACGCACCCGACGGAACTCGTAGGTGACGTGGGTCATGTGGAATCTCATCCGGTCCATTTGGAGATGGTGTTAGTGTTCATGTAAAATAGGTGCACGGTTTGCGCTAAATGTACCATAGGCTCATATATCGTTTTGGACGCACCCGATGGAACTCCTACGTGACGCGGGTCAAGTGGAATCTCATTGGTCCGTTTGGAGATGGTGTTTGTGTGAGTGCAAGATAGGTGCAAGGTTTGCACCAAACGTACAATAGGCTTAGATATGGTTTAGAACGCACCCGATGGTACTCCTTGGTGACGAAGCTCAAGTGGAAGCTAGATTCATTCTGTTTGGAGATAGTGCTAATCTTGACGCAAGATCGGTGCACGGTTTAGGCCGAACGTACCATAGGCTCCGAAATCGTTTTGAACGCACTAGATGGAACTCCAAGGTGACGTGGGTCATGTGGAATCTCGTTCGGTCCTTTTAGAGATGGTGTTTGTGTTAGTGCAAGATAGGTGCACGGTTTCCGCTGAACATACCATAGGCTCAGAAATCATTTTGGACGCACCCGATGGTACTCCTAGGTGACAAAGCTCAACTGGAAGCTAGTTTGAGTAAGTTTGGAGATAGTGCTAATATTGACGCAAGATCGGTGCACTGTTTGCGCTGAACGTACCATAGGCTCAGAAATCGTTTTGGATGCACCCGATGGAACACCTTGGTGACACGGGTCATGTGGAATCTTGTTCGGTCCGTTTGGAGATGGTGTTAGTGTTAGTGCAACATAGGTGCACGGTTTGCGCCAAACGTACCAAAGGCTCAGGTATCGTTTAGGACGCACCCGATGGTACTCCTAGGTGACGAAGCTCAAGTGGAAGCTAGTTTCATTCCGTTTGGAGATAGTGCTAATCTTGACGCAAGATCGGTGCACGGTTTGCGCCGAATGTACCATAGGCTCGGAAATCGTTTTGGATGCACCCGATGGAACACCTTGGTGACAAGGGTCATGTGGAATCTTGTTCGGTCTGTTTGGAGATGGTGTTAGTGTTAGTGCAACATAGGTGCACGGTTTGCGCCAAACGTACCATAGGCTCTGGTATCGTTTAGGACGCACCCGATGGTACTCCTAGGTGACGAAGCTCAACTGGATGCTCGTTTCGGTCCATTTGGAGATAGTGCTCATCTTGACGCACAATCAGTGCACGGTTTGCGCCGAACGAACCAAAGGCTCAGAAATCATTTTGGACGCACCCGATGGAACTCCGAGGTGACTTGGGTCATGTGGAATCTCATTCGGTCCATTAGGAGATGGTGTTAGTGTTGATGTTAGATAGGTGCACAGTTTGCGCGAAACGTACCATAGGCTCAGATATCGTTTTGGACACACCCGATGGAACTCCTAGGTGACGTGGGTCATGTGGAATCTCGTTCGGTCCGTTTGGAGATGGTGTTAGTGTTAGTGCAAGATAGGTGCACGGTATGCGCCAAACGCACCATAGGCTCAGATATCGTTTAGAACGCACCCGATGGTACTCCTAGGTGACGAAGCTCAAGTGGAAGCTACTTTCTTTCCATTTGGAGATAGTGCTAATCTTGACGCAAGATCGGGGCACGATTTGCGCCGAACGTACCATAGGCTCGGAAATCGTTTTGGATGCACCCGATGGAACTCGTAGGTGACGTGGGTCATGTGGAATCTCATTCGGTCCATTTGGAGATGGTGTTTGTGTTGATGTAAGATAGGTGCACGGTTTGCGCTAAATCTACCATAGGCTCATATATCGTTTTGGATGCACCCGATGGAACTCCTACGTGACGTGGGTCAAGTGGAATCTCATTGGTCCGTTTGGAGATGGTGTTAGTGTGAGTGCAAGATAGGTGCACGGTTTTCACCAAACGTACCATAGGCTTAGATATGGTTTAGAGCGCACCCGATGGTACTCCTAGGTGACGAAGCTCAAGTGGAAGCTAGATTCGGTCCGTTTGGAGATAGTGCTAATCTTGACGCAAGATCGGTGCATGGTTTGGGCCGAACGTATCATAGGCTCCGAAATCATTTTGGATGCACCAGATGGAACTCCAAGGTGACGTGGGTCATGTGGAATCTCGTTCGGTCCTTTTAGAGATGGTGTTTGTGTTAGTGCAAGATAGGTGCACGGTTTCCGCTGAACATACCATAGCCTCAGAAATCATTTTGGACGCACCCGATGGTACTCCTAGGTGACGAAGCTCAACTGGAAGCTAGTTTCAGTCAGTTTGGAGATAGTGCTAATATTGACGCAAGATCGGTGCACGGTTTGCGCCGAACGTACCATAGGCTCAGAAATCATTTTGGACGCACAGATGGAACTCCTAGGTGACGTGGGTCATGTGGCATCTCATTCGGTCCGTTTGGAGATGGTGTTAGTGTTAGTGCAAGATAGGTCAACGGTTTGCGCTGAACATACCATAGGCTCAGAAATCGTTTTGGATGCACCCAATGGTACTCCTAAGTGACGAAGCTCAAGTGGAAGCTAGTTTCGTTCCGTTTGGAGATAGTGCTAATCTTGACGCAAGATTGGTGCACGGTTTGGGCCGAACGTACCATAGGCTTCGAAATCATTTTGGACGCACCAGATGGAACTCCTAGGTGACGTGGGTCATGTGGAATCTCATTCGGTCCGTTTGGAGATGGTGTTAGTGTTAGTGCAAGATGGGTGCACGGTATGCGCCAAACGCACCATAGGCTCAGATATCGTTTAGAACGCACCCGATGGTACTCCTAGGTGACGAAGCTCAAGTGGAAGCTACTTTCTTTCCATTTGGAGATAGTGCTAATCTTGACGCAAGATCAGGGCACGGTTTGCGCCGAACGTACCATAGGCTCGGAAAATCGTTTTGGACAGACCTGATGGAACACCTTGGTAACGCGGGTCATTTAGAATCTTGTTCGGTCCATTTGGAGATGGTGTCAGTGTTAGTGCAAGATAGGTGCACGGTTTGCACCAAACGTACCATAGGCTCAGATATCGTTTAGGACGCACCCGATGGTACTCCTAGGTGACGAAGCTCAACTGGAAGTTAGTTTCGTTCTGTTTTGATATAGTGCTAATCTTGATGCAAGATGGGTGGATGGTTTGCGCCAAATGTACCGTAGGCTCAGATATCGTTTAGGACGTACCCGATGGTACTCCTAGGTGACGAAGCTCAAGTGGAAGCTAGTTTCATTCTGTTTGGAGGTAGTGGTAATTTTGACGCAAGATCGGTGCACGATTTGCGCCGAATGTACCATAGGCTCGGAAATCGTTTTGGACGCACCCGATGGAACTCGTAGGTGACCATGGTCATGTGGAACCTCATTCGGTCCATTTGGAGATGGTGTTTGTGTTGATGTAAGATAGGTGCACGGTTTGCGCTAAATCTACCATAGGATCATATATCATTTTGGACGCACCCGATGAAACTCCTACGTGACGTGGGTCAAGTGGAATCTCATTGGTCCATTTGGAGATGGTGTTAGTGTGAGTGCAAGATAGGTGCACGGTTTGCACCAAACGTACCATAGCCTTAGACATGTTTTAGAGCGCACCCGATGGTACTCTTAGGTGACGAAGCTCAAGTGGAAGCTAGATTCGGTCCATTTGGAGATAGTGCTAATCTTGACGCAAGATCGCTGCATGGTTTGGGCCGAACGTATCATAGGCTCCGAAATCGTTTTGGACGCACCAGATGGAACTCCAAGGTGACGTGGGTCATGTGGAATCTGGTTCGGTCCTTTTAGAGATGGTCTTTGTGTTAGTGCAAGATAGGTGCACGGTTTCTGCTGAACATACCATAGGCTCAGAAATCATTTTGGACGCACCCGATGGTACTCCTAGGTGACGATGCTCAACTAGAAGCTCGTTTTGGTCCGTTTGGAGATAGTGTTAATCTTGATGCAAGATCGGTGCACGGTTTGCGTCGAACGCACCATAGGCTCAGAAATCATTTTCGATGCACCCGATGGAGCTCCTAGGTGACGTGGTTCATGTGGAATCTCGTTCGGTCCGTTTGGAGATGGTGTTAGTGTTAGTGCAAGAAAGTTGCACGGTTTGCGCCAAACGTACCATAAGCTCAAATATTGTTTAGGACGCACCCGATGGTACTCCTTGGTGATGATGCTCAACTGGATGCTCGTTTCGGTCCATTTGGACATAGTGCTCATCTTGACGCAAGATCGGTGCACGGTTTGCGCCGAACGTACCAAAGGCTCAGAAATCGTTTTGGACGCACCCGATGGAACTCCTAGATGACGTGGGTCATGTGGAATCTCATTCGGTCCATTAGGAGATGGTGTTAGTGTTGATGTCAGATAGGTGCACAGTTTGCGCGAAACGTACCATAGGCTCAGATATCGTTATGGACGCACCCGATGGAACTCCTAGGTGACGTGGGTCATGTGGAATCTCGTTCGGTCCGTTTGGAGATGGTGTTAGTGTTAGTGAAAGATAGGTGCACGGTATGCGCCAAACGTACCATAGGCTCAGATATCGTTTAGAACGCACCCGATGGTACTCCTAAGTGACAAAGCTCAAGTGGAAGCTAGTTTCGTTCCGTTTGGAGATAGTGCTAATCTTGACGCAAGATCGGTGCACGGTTTGCGCCGAACGTACCATAGGCTCGAAAATCGTTTTGGATGCACCCGATGGAACACATTGGTAACGCGGGTCATGTGGAATCTCGTTCGGTCCATTTGGAGATGGTGTTAGTGTTACTGCAAGATAGCTGCACGGTTTGCGCCAAACGTACCATAGGCTCAGATATCGTTTAGGACGCACCCGATATTACTCCTAGGTGACGAAGCTCAACTGGACGCTAGTTTCGTTCTGTTTGGAGATAGTGCTAATCTTGACGCGAGATTGGTGCATGGTTTGCACCAAACGTACCATAGGCTCAGATATCGTTTAGGACGCACCCAATGGTACTCCTATGTGACGAAGCTCAAGTGGAAGCTAGTTTCGTTTCATTTGGAGATAGTGCTAATTTTGATGCAAGATCGGTGCACGATTTGTGCCGAACGTACCATAAGCTCGAAAATCATTTTGGACGCACCCGATGAAACTCGTAGGTGACGTGGGTCATGTGGAATCTCATTCGGTCCATTTGGAGATGTTGTTTGTGTTGATGTAAGATAGGTGCATGGTTTGCGCTAAATCTACCATAGGCTCATATATCGTTTTGGACGCACCCGATGGAACTCCTACGTGACGTGGGTCAAGTGGAATCTCATTGGTCCGTTTGGAGATGGTTTTATTTTTAGTGCAAGATAGGTGCACAGTTTGCACCAAACGTACCATAGGCTTAGATTTGGTTTAGAGCGCACCCGATGGTACTCTTAGGTGACGAAGCTCAAGTGGAAGCTAGATTCGGTCCGTTTGGAGATAGTGCTAATCTTGACGCAAGATCGGTGCATGGTTTGGGCCGAACGTACCATAGGCTCCGAAATCGTTTTGGACGCAACAGATGGAACTCCAAGGTGACGTGGGTCATGTGGAATCTGGTTCGGTCCTTTTAGAGATGGTGTTTGTGTTAGTCCAACATAGTTGCACGGTTTCCGCTGAACATACCATAGGCTCAGAAATCATTTTGGACGCACCCGATGGTACTCCTAGGTGACAAAGCTCAACTGGAAGCTTGTTTTGGTCCGTTTGGAGATAGTGCAAATCTTGACACAAGATCGGTGCATGGTTTGGGCCGAATGTACCATAGGCTCCGAAATCGTTTTGGACGCACCAGATGGAACTCCAAGGTGACGTGGTCATGTGGAATCTCGTTCGGTCCTTTTAGAGATGGTGTTTGTGTTAGTGCAAGATAGGTGCACGGCTTCACCGAACATACCATAGGCTCATAAATCATTTTGGACGCACCCGATGGTACTCCTAGGTGACGAAGCTCAACTGGAAGCTCGTTTTGGTCTGTTTGGAGATAGTGTTAATCTTGATGCAAGATCGGTGCTCGGTTTGCGTCGAATGCACCATAGGCTCGGAAATCATTTTCGGTGCACCCGATGGAGCTCCTAGGTGACGTGGGACATGTGGAATCTCGTTCGGTCCGTTTGGAGAAGGTGTTAGTGTTAGTGCAAGATAGATGCACGGTTTGCGCCAAACGTACCATAGGCTCAGATATTGTTTAGGACGCACCCGATGGTACTCCTAGGTGACGAAGCTCAAGTGGAAGCTAGTTTCGTTCTGTTTGGAGATAGTGCAAATCTTGACGGAAGATCGGTGCACGGTTTGCGCCGAACTGCTCGGAAATTGTTTTGGACGCACCCGATGGAACACCTTGGTGACGCGGGTCATGTGGAAACTTGTTCGGTCCGTTTGGACATGGTGTTAGTGTTAGTGCATCATAGGTGCACGGTTTGCGCCAAACATACCATAGGCTCATGTATCGTTTAGGACGCACCTGATGGTACTCCTTGGTGACGAAGCTCAACTGGATGCTCATTTCGGTCCATTTGGACATAGTGCTCATCTTGACGCAAAATCAGTGCACGGTTTGCGCCGAACGTACCAAAGGCTCAGAAATCATTTTGGACGCACCCGATCGAACTCCTAGGTGACGTGGGTCATGTGGAATCTCGTTCGGTCCATTAGGAGATGGTGTCAGTGTTGATGTAAGATAGGTGCACAGTTTGCGTGAAACGTACCATAGGCTCAGATATCGTTTTGGACACACCCGATGGAACTCCTAGGTGACGTGGGTCATGTGGAATCTCGTTCGGTCCGTTTGGAGATGGTGTTAGTTTTAGTGCAAGATAGGTGCACGGTATGCGCCAAACGTACCATAGGCTCAGATATCGTTTAGAACGCACCCGATGGTACTCCTAGGTGACGAAGCTCAAGTGGAAGCTACTTTCTTTCCGTTTGGAGATAGTGCTAATCTTGACGCAGGATCAGTTCCCAGTTTGCGCCGAACGTACCATAGGCTCGGAAATCGTTTTGGACACACCTGATGGAGCACTTTGGTAACGCGGGTCTTGTGGAATCTCGTTCGGTCCATTTGGAGATGGTAATGAAGACATTCCTAGCATTCACTCATCTCCAAATGAAGCAACACTTGATATAGCTGGTCCAATTACAAGGAGTAGAGCTAAACAATTGGAGAAGGAAATTCATTCTCAGGTGAACGCTAACCTTATGCTTAATAATCAGATTACATTGAATGAACCTATGCTTTTGAGTACTTGTTTCAATGTTCTTAGGAATGATGGAGTGCACGAACAAGCATGGGATGATGATGGATTCTGCTGCCAAATATAGGCATGGAACCCGGACGTGCATGAGAGAGGAAAGGCCATTCACTACCATGAATATCAGCCGTTGAAGTGCAAGCAAATAATTTGGGAGTTAGGAATGCATGCAACCAAAGAATCGGGTTGTTGTCCACACATGCTCCGGCATGCATGCAGAGAATACCAACCAGCTAGGCGCCCTACTAGGCTTGGTTATTAATAAAAGTATTGCTGCAACTTCCCACTACATGTTCTCAATTATTTTCCACCAAACTGAAACTCCACTAGTGCTATATATCCCTGTAATGGATGACGTGAACAGGAACTCGTGATTACAATTTCAGAAATACCAACTCTTGGAATTCTTGTTCCAGCGTGAGTCTTGAGAGGCTTGCAAACTTGTTCTTTCGATTCCTGAGGGAGTTGTAGAACGCCGAACTGTGGTTCACCCAGTTTGTGCCTTCACGTCTATACGGCGTGATTGCATGGGCTGTTCGTCGGTACGTGAAAGGGTGATTGTCTCGGTAGTTCGTCGCGTGGACAGCATCGCGGTGCATTGCCTCTTCACCAGGTCACGCAACGACAATTTATCAAGTTCGCAGATCCTACGAGAAGATCGGGCCACAACAACTTGCAACACGTGCTGCATAGACGTGTGCACATCAGATAGTGCAAGATAGGTGCACGGTTTGTGCCAAACGTATCATAGGCTCAGATATCGTTTAGGACGCACCCGATGGTACTCCTAGGTGACGAAGCTCAACTGGAAGCTAGTTTCGTTCCGTTTGGAGATAGTGCTAATCTTGACGCGAGGTTGGTGTACGGTTTGCGCCAAACGTACCATAGGCTCAGATATCGTTTAGGACGCACCCGATGGTACTCCTATGTGACGAAGCTCAAGTGGAAGCTAGTTTCGTTCCGTTTGGAGATAGTGCTAATTTTGACGCAAGATCGGTGCACGATTTGCGCCGAACGTACCATAGGCTCGGAAATCGTTTTGGACGCACCCGATGAAACTCGTAGGTGACGTGGGTCATGTGGAATCTCATTCGGTCCATTTGGAGATGGTGTTTGTGTTGATGTAAGATAGGTGCACGGTTTGCGCTAAATCTATCGTAGGCTCATATATCGTTTTGGACGCACCCAATGGAACTCCTACGTGACGTGGGTCAAGTGGAATCTCATTGGTCCGTTTGGAGATGGTGTTAGTGTGAGTGCAAGATAGGTGCACGGTTTGCACCAAACGTACCATAGGCTTAGATATGGTTTAGAGCGCACCCGATGGTACTCCTAGGTGACGAAGCTCAAGTGGAAGCTAGATTCGGTCCATTTGGAGATAGTGCTAATCTTGACGCAAGATCGGTGCATGGTTTCGGCCGAACGTACCATAGGCTCCGAAATTGTTTTGGGCGCACCAGATGGAACTCCAAGGTGACGTGGGTCATGTGGAATCTCGTTCGGTCCGTTTAGAGATGGTGTTTGTGTTAGTGCAAGATAGGTGCACGGTTTCCGCTAAACATACCATAGGCTCAGAAATCATTTTGGATGCACCCGATGGTACTCCTAGGTGACGAAGCTCAATTGGAAGCTCGTTTTGGTCCGTTTGGAGATAGTGTGAATCTTGATGCTAGATCGGTGCATGGTTCGCGTCGAATGCACCATAGGCTCGGAAATCATTTTTGATGCACCCGATGGAGCTCCTAGGTGACGTGGGTCATGTGGAATCTTGTTCGGTCCATTTGGAAATGGTGTTAGTGTTAGTGCAAGATAGGTGCACGGTATGCGCCAAACGTACCATAGGCTCAGATATCATTTAGAACGCACTCGATGGTACTCCTAGGTGACGAAGCTCAAGTGGAAGCTACTTCCTTTCCGTTTGGAGATAGTGCTAAACTTGACGCAAGATCGGTGCACAGTTTGCGCCGAACGTACCATAGGCTCGGAAATCGTTTTGGACGCACCCGATGGAACACCTTGGTTACGCGGGTCATGCGGAATCTCGTTCGGTCCATTTGGAGATGGTGTTAGTGTTAGTGCAAGATAGGGGCATGGTTTGTGCCAAATGTACCACAGGCTCAGATATCGTTTAGAACGCACCCGATGGTACTCCTAGGTGATGAAGCTCAAGTGGAAGCTAGTTTCGTTCCGTTTGGAGATAGTGCTAATCTTGACGCAAGATTGGTGCACGGTTTGCGCCAAACGTACCATAGGCTCGGATATCGTTTAGGACGCACCCAATGGTACTCCTATGTGACGAAGCTCAAGTGGAAGCTAGTTTCGTTCCGTTTGGAGATAGTGCTAATCTTGACGCAAGATCGGTGCATGGTTTGGGCCGAACGTATCATAGGCTCCAAAATCGTTTTGGACGCACCAGATGGAACTCCAAGGTGACGTGGGTCATGTGGACTCTCGTTCGGTCCTATTAGAGATGGTGTTTGTGTTAGTGCAAGATAGGTGCACGGTTTCCGCTGAACATACCATAGGCTCAGAAATCATTTTGGGCGCACCCGATGGTACTCCTAGGTGACGAAGCTCAACTGGAAGCTCGTTTTGGTCTGTTTGGAGATAGTGTTAATCTTGATGCAAGATCGGTGCTCGGTTTGCGTCGAACGCACCATAGGCTCGGAAATCATTTTCGATGCACCCGATGGAGCTCCTAGGTGACGTGGGACATGTGGAATCTCGTTCGGTCCGTTTGGAGAAGGTGTTAGTGTTAGTGCAAGATAGGTGCACGGTTTGCGCCAAACGTAGCATAGGCTCAGAAATCATTTAGAACGCACCCGATGGTACTCCTAGCTTACGAAGCTCAAGTGGAAGCTAGTTTTGTTCCGTTTGGAGATAGTGCTAATGTTGACGCAAGATTGGTGCACGGTTTGCGCCAAACGTACCATAGGCTCAGATATCGTTTAGGACGCACCCGATGGTACTCCTAGGTGACGAAGCTCAAGTGGAAGCTAGTTTTGTTCTGTTTGGAGATAGTGCAAATCTTGACGGAAGATCGGTGCACGGTTTGCGCTGAACTGCTCGGAAATCGTTTTGGACGCACCCGATGGAACACCTTGGTGACGCGGGTCATGTGGAAACTTATTCGGTCTGTTTGGAGATGGTGTTAGTGTTAGTGCATCATAGGTGCACGGTTTGCGCCAAACGTACCATAGGCTCATGTATCGTTTAGGACGCACCCGATGGTACTCCTTGGTGACGAAGCTCAACTGGATGCTTGTTTCGGTCCATTTGGACATAGTGCTCATCTTGACGCAAAATCAGTGCACGGTTTGCGCCGAACGTACCAAAGGCTCGGAAATCGTTTTGGACGCACCCGATGGAACTCCTAGGTGACGTGGGTCATTTGGAATCTCGTTCGGTCCATTAGGAGATGGTGTCAGTGTTGATGTAAGATAGGTGCACAGTTTGCGTGAAACGTACCATAGGCTCAGATATCGTTTTGGACGCACCCGATGGAACTCCTAGGTGACGTGGGTCATGTGGAATCTCGTTCGGTCCGTTTGGAGATGGTGTTAGTGTTAGTGCAAGATAGGTGCACGGTATGCGCCAAACGTACCATAGGCTCAGATATCGTTTAGAACGCACCCGATGGTACTCCTAGGTGACGAAGCTCAAGTGGAAGCTACTTTCTTTCCGTTTGGAGATAGTGTTAATCTTGACGCAGGATCGGTGCACAGTTTGCGCCGAACGTACCATAGGCTCGGAAATCGTTTTGGACACACCCGAGTGAGCACTTTGGTAACGCGGGTCTTGTGGAATCTCGTTCGGTCCATTTGGAGATGGTAATGAAGACATTCCTAGCATTCACTCATCTCCAAATGAAGCTACACTTGATATAGCTGGTCCAATTACAAGGAGTAGAGCTAAACAATTGGAGAAGAAAATTCATTCTCAGGTGAACGCTAACCTTATGCTTAATAATCAGATTACATTGAATGAACCTATGCTTTTGAGTACTTCTTTCAATGTTCTTAGGAATGATGGAGTGCACGAACAAGCATGGGATGATGATGGATTCTGCCCGCCAAATATAGGCATGGAACCTGGACGTGCATGAGAGAGGAAAGGCCATTCAGCTATCATGAATATCAGCCGTTGAAGTGCAAGCAAATAATTTGGGAGTAAGGAATGCATGCAACCAGCAACTGGGTTGCTGTCCACACACGCTCCGGCATGCATGCAGAGAATACCAACCAGCTAAGCGCCCTACTAGGCTTGGTTATTAATAAAAGTAGTGCTTGCAACTTCCCACTACATGTTCTCAATTATTTTCCACCAAACCTGAAACTCCACTAGTGCTATATATACCGTAATGGATGACGTGAACAGAACTCGTGATTACAATTTCAGAAATACCAACTCTTGGAATTCTTGTTCCAAATGTGAGTCTTGAGAGGCTTGCAAACTTGTTCTTTCGATTCTCGAGGGAGTTGTAGAACGCCGAACTACGGTTCACCTGGGCTTTGTGCCTTCACGCCTATACAAGCGTGGATTACTGGGCTGTTCGCTTACACGCGGGAAGGATGATTGTCTCGGTAGTTCATCGCGTGGACAGCCTCACGGTGCATTGCCTCTTCACCAGGTCGCGCAACGACAATTTATCAAGTTCGTAGATCCTACGAGAAGATCGGGCCACAACAACTTGCTACACGTGCTGCATAGACGTGTGCACATCAGATGGTGTTAGTGTTAGTAAAAGATAAGTGCACGGTTTGCGCCAAACGTACCATAGGCTCAGATATCGTTTAGGACGCACCCGATGGTACTCCTAGGTGACAAAGCTCAACTGGAAGCTAGTTTTGTTCCGTTTGGAGATAGTGCTAATCTTGACGTGAGATTGGTGCACGGTTTGCGTCAAACGTACCATAGGCTCAGATATCGTTTAGGACGCACCCGATGGTACTCCTAGGTGACGAAGCTCAAGTGGAAGCTAGTTTCATTCCGTTTGGAGATAGTGCAAATCTTGACGGAAGATCGGTGCACGGTTTGCGCCGAACTGCTCGGAAATCGTTTTGGATGCACCCGATGGAACACCTTGGTGACGCGGGTCATGTGGAATCTTGTTCAGTCTGTTTGGAGATGGTCTTAGTGTTAGTGCATCATAGGTGCACGGTTTGCGCCAAACGTACCATAGGCTCATGTATCGTTTAGGACGCACCCGATGGTACACCTTGGTGACGAAGCTCAACTGGATGCCCGTTTTGGTCCATTTGGACATTGTGCTCATCTTGACGCAAAATCAGTGCACGGTTTGCACTGAACGTACCAAAGGCTCGGAAATCGTTTTGGACGCACCCGATGGAACTCCTAGGTGATGTGGGTCATGTGGAATCTCGTTCGGTCCATTAGGAGATGGTGTCAGTGTTGATGTAAGATAGGTGCACAGTTTGCGTGAAACGTACCATAGGCTCAGATATCGTTTTGGACGCACTCGATGGAACTCCTAGGTGACGTGGGTTATGTGGAATCTCGCTCGTCCGCTTTGGAGATGGTGTCGCAGTTAGTGCAAGATAGGTGCACGGGTATGCGCCAAACGCACTATAGGCTCGAGTATCGCTTTAGAACGCAACCGATGGTACTCCTAGGTGACGAAGCACAAGTGGAAGCTACTTTCTTTCTGTTTGGAGATAGTGCTAATCTTGACGCAAGATCGGTACACGGTTTGCGCCGAACGTACCATAGGCTCGGAAATCGTTTTGGACGCACCTGATGGAACACCTTGATATCGCGGGTCATGTGGAATCTCGTTCGGTCCATTTGGAGATGGTGTTAGTGTTAGTGCAAGATAGGTGCACGGTTTGTGCCAAACGTACCATAGGCTCAGATATCGTTTAGGACTCACTCGATGGTACTCCTAGGTGACGAAGCTCAACTGGAAGCTAGTTTCGTTCTGTTTGGAGATTGTGCTAATCTTGACGCGAGATTGGTGCACAGTTTGCGCCAAACGTACCATAGGCTCAGATATCCTTTAGGACGTACCCGATGGTACTCCTAGGTGACGAAGCTCAAGTGGAAGCTAGTTTAGTTCTGTTTGGAGATGGTGCTAATTTTGACGTAAGATCGGTGCACGATTTGCGCCGAACGTACCATAGGCTCGGAAATCGTTTTGGACGCACCCGATCGAACTCGTAGGTGACGTGGGTCATGTGGAATCTCATTCGGTCCATTTGGAGATGGTGTTAGTGTTGATATAAGATAGGTGCATGGTTTGCGCTGAACATACCATAGGCTCATATATCGTTTTGGACGCACCCGATGGAACTCCTACGTGACGTGGGTCAAGTGGAATCTCATTGGTCCGTTTGGAGATGGTGTTAGTGTGAGTGCAAGATAGGTGCACGGTTTGCACCAAACGTACCATAGGCTTAGATATGGTTTGGAACGCACCCGATGGTACTCCTAGGTGATGAAGCTCAAGTGGAACCTAGATTCGGTCCATTTGGAGATAGTGCTAATCTTGATGCAAGATCGGTGCATGGTTTGGGCCAAACGTACCATAGGATACGAAATAGTTTTGGACGCACCAGATGGGACTCCTATCTAACGTGGGTCATGTGGAATCTTGTTCGGTGCTTTTGGAGATGGTGTTTGTGTTAGTGCAAGATAGGTGCACGGTTTGCACCGAACATACCATAGGCTCAGAAATCGTTTTAGACGCATCCGATGGTACTTCAAGGTGACGAAGCTCAACTGGAAGCTCGTTTTGGTCCGTTTGGAGATAGGCCGGATCTTCACGCAACATCGGTGCACGGTTTGCGTCGAACGTACCATAGGCTCAGAAATAATTTCGAACGCACCCGATGGAGCTTCTAGGTGAGGTGGGTCATGTGGAATCTCGTTCGGTCCGTTTGGAGAAGGTGTTAGTGTTAGTGCAAGATAGGTGCACGGTTTGCGCTGAACATAGCATAGGCTCAGAAATCGTTTTAGGCGTACCCGATGGTACTCCTAGGTGACGAAGGTCAAGTGGAAGCTAGTTTCGGTCCGTTTGGAGATAGTGCTAATCTTGACGCAAGATCGGTGCACGGTTTGGCCCGAACGTACCATAGGATCCGAAATTGTTTTGGACGCACTAGATGGAACACCTGTCTGACGTGGGTCATGTGGAATCTCGTTCGGTCCATTTGGAAATGGTGTTTGTGTTAGTGCAAGATAGGTGCACGGTTTGCGCCGAACATACCATAAGCTCAGAAATCGTTTTGGACGCACCCGATGGTACTGCTAGGTGACGAAGCTCACCTAGAAGCTTGTTTTGGTCCGTTTGGAGATAGTGTTAATCTTGATGCAAGATCGGTGCACGGTTTGCGTCGAACGTACCATAGGCTCAGAAATCATTTTCGACGCACCCGATGGAGCTCCTAGGTGACGTGGGTCATGTGGAATCTCGTTCGGTCCGTTTGGAGATGGTGTTAGTGTTAGTGCAAGATAGGTGCACGGTTTGCGCCAAATGTACCATAAGCTCAGATATCATTTTGGACACACCCGATGGAACTCCTAGGTGACATGGGTCATGTGGAATCTTGTTCGTCCGCTTTGGAGATGGTGTTAGTGTTAATGCAAGACAGTGTGCGCTTTATGCCAAACGTACCATAGGCTCGAGATATCATTTTGGACGCACCCGATGGTACTCTGAGGTGACGAAGCTCAACTGGAACCTTGTTTCGGTCCATTTGGAGATAGTGCTAATTTTGACGCAACATCGGTGCACGGTTTGCGTCGAACGTACCATAGGCTCAGAAATCGTTTTGGACGCACCCGATGGAGCACCTAGGTGACGTGGGTCATGTGGAATCTCATTCAGTCCGTTTAGAGATGGTGTTAGTGTTAGTCCAAGATAGGTGCACGGTTTGTGCCAAATGTACCACAGGCTCAGATATCGTTTAGAACGCACCCGATGGTACTCCTAGGTGATGAAGCTCAAGTTCAAGCTAGTTTCGTTCCGTTTGGAGATAGTGCTAATCTTGACGCAAGATTAGTGCACGGTTTGCGCCAAACGTACCATAGGCTCAGATATCGTTTAGAACGCACCCGATGGTACTCCTAGGTGACGAAGCTCTAGTGGAAGCTAGTTTCGTTCTGTTTGGAGATAGTGCTAATCTTGACGCAAGATCGGTGCACGATTTGCGCCGAACGTACAATAGGCTCAGAAATCATTTTGGACGCACCCGATGGGACTCGTAGGTGACGTGGGTCATGTGGAATCTAGTTCGGTCGCTTTGGAGATGGTGTTTGTGTTAGTGCAAGATAGGTGGACGGTTTGCGCCGAACATACCATAGGCTCAGAAATCATTTTGGACGCACCTAATGGTACTCCAAGGTGACGAAGCTCAACTGGAAGCTCGTTTTGGTCCATTTGGAGATAGTGCTGATCTTCACGCAACATCGGTACACGGTTTGCGTCGAACGTACCATAGGCTCAGAAATCGTTTTGACCGCACCCGATGGAGCTTCTAGGTGACGTGGGTCATGTGGAATCTCGTTCGGTCCGTTTGGAGAAGGTGTTAGTGTTAGTGCAAGATAGGTGCACGGTTTGCGCTGAACATAGCATAGGCTCAGAAATCGTTTTGGACGCACCCGATGGTACTCCTAGGTGACGAAGGTCAAGTGGAAGCTAGTTTCGGTCCGTTTGGAGATAGTGCTAATCTTGACGCAAGATCGGTGCACGGTTTGGGCCGAACGTACCATAGGATCCGAAATCGTTTTGGACGCACTAGATGGAACTCCTATCTGACGTGGGTCATGTGGAATCTCGTTCAGTCCATTCGGAGATGGTGTTTGTGTTAGTGCAAGATAGGTGCACGGTTTGCGTCGAACGTACCATAGGCTCGTAAATCGTTTTGGACGCACCCGATGGAGCTCCTAGGTGACGTGGGTCATGTCGAATCTCGTTCGGTCCGTTTCGAGATGTTGTTAGTGTTGATGTAAGATAGGTGCATAGTTTGCGCGAAACGTACCATAGGCTTAGATATCGTTTTGGACGCACCCAATGGAACTCCTAGGTGACGTGGATCTTGTGGAATCTTGTTCGGTCCGTTAGGAGATGGTGTTAGTGTTAGTGCAAGATCGGTGCATGGTTTGCGTCGAACGTACCATGGGCTCATAAATCACTTTGGACGCACCCGATGGAGCTCCAAGGTGACATGGGTCATGTGGAATCTCGTTCGGTCCGTTCGGAGATGGTGTTAGTGTTAGTACAAGATAGGTGCACAGTTTGCACCAAACGTACCATAGGCTCAGATATCATTTTGGACTTACCCGATGGTACTCTGAGGTGACGAAGCTCAACTGGAACCTTGTTTCGGTCCGTTTGGAGATAGTGCTAATCTTAACGCAACATCGGTGCACGGTTTGCGTCGAACGTACCATAGGCTCGGAAATCGTTTTGGACGCACCCGATGGAGCACCTAGGTGACGTGGGTCATGTGGAATCTCATTCAGTCCATTTGGAGATGGTGTTAGTGTTAGTGCAAGATAGGGGCATGGTTTGTGCCAAATGTACCACAGGCTCAGATATCGTTTAGAACGCACCCGATGGTACTCCTAGGTGATGAAGCTCAAGTGGAAGCTAGTTTCGTTCCGTTTGGAGATAGTGCTAATCTTGACGCAAGATTGGTGCACGGTTTGCGCCAAACGTACCATAGGCTCGGATATCGTTTAGGACGCACTCGATGGTACTCCTAGGTGACAAAGCTCAAGTGGAAGCTAGTTTCGTTCTGTTTGGAGATAGTGCTAATCTTGACGCAAGATCGGTGCACGATTTGCGCCGAACGTACAATAGGCTCGGAAATCATTTTGGACGCACCCGATGGGACTCGTAGGTGACGTGGGTCTTGTGGAATCTCGTTTGGTCGTTTTGGAGATGGTGTTTGTGTTAGTGCAAGATAGGTGCACGGTTTGCGCCGAACATACCATAGCCTCAGAAATCGTTTTGGACGCACCCGATGGTACTCCAAGGTGACGAAGCTCAACTGGAAGCTCGTTTTGGTCCATTTGGAGATAGTGCTGATCTTCACGCAACATCGGTACACGGTTTGCGTCGAACGTACCATAGGCTCAGAAATCGTTTTGACCGCACCCGATGGAGCTTCTAGGTGACGTGGGTCATGTGGAATCTCGTTCGGTCCGTTTGGAGAAGGTGTTAGTGTTAGGGCAAGATAGGTGCACGGTTTGCGCTGAACATAGCATAGGCTCAGAAATCGTTTTGGACGCACCCGATGGTACTCCTAGGTGACGAAGGTCAAGTGGAAGCTAGTTTCGGTCCGTTTGGAGATAGTGCTAATCTTGACGCAAGATCGGTGCACGGTTTGGGCCGAACGTACCATAGGATCCGAAATCGTTTTGGACGCACTAGATGGAACTCCTATCTGACGTGGGTCATGTGGAATCTCGTTCAGTCCATTCGGAGATGGTGTTTGTGTTAGTGCAAGATAGGTGCACGGTTTACGTCGAACGTACCATAGGCTCGTAAATCGTTTTGGACGCACCCGATGGAGCTCCTAGGTGACGTGGGTCATGTCGAATCTCGTTCGGTCCGTTTCGAGATGTTGTTAGTGTTGATGTAAGATAGGTGCATAGTTTGCGCGAAACGTACCATAGGCTTAGATATCGTTTTGGACGCACCCAATGGAACTCCTAGGTGACGTGGATCTTGTGGAATCTTGTTCGGTCCGTTAGGAGATGGTGTTAGTGTTAGTGCAAGATCGGTGCATGGTTTGCGTCGAACGTACCATACTCTCATAAATCACTTTGGACGCACCCGATGGAGCTCCTAGGTGACATGGGTCATGTGGAATCTCGTTCGGTCTGTTCGGAGATGCTGCTAGTGTTAGTACAAGATAGGTGCACAGTTTGCGCCAAACGTACCATAGGCTCAGATATCATTTTGGATGCACCCTATGGTACTCTAAGGTGACGAAGCTCAACTGGAACCTTGTTTCGGTCCGTTTGGAGATAGTGCTAATCTTAACGCAACATCGGTGCACGGTTTGCGCCGAACATACCATAAGCTCGAAATCGCTTTGGGCGCACCCGATGGTAATGCGCTAGGTGACGAAGCTCACCTAGAAGCTCGCTTTGGTCCGCTTTGGAGATAGTGTTAATCTTGATGCAAGATCGGTGCATGGTTTGCGCCGAACGCACCATAGGCTCGTAAATCGCTTTCGATGCACCCGATGGAGCAACTAGGTGACGTGGGTCATGTGGAATCTCGTTCGTCCGCTTTGGAGATGGTGTTAGTGTTAGTGCAAGATAGGTGCACGGTTTGCGCCAAATGTACCATAAGCTCATATATCATTTTGGACGCACCCGATGGAACTCCTAGGTGACATGGGTCATGTGGAATCTTGTTCGGTCCGCTTGGAGATGGTGTTAGTGTTAATGCAAGACAAAAGCACGCTTTGCGCCAAACGTACCATAGGCTCGATATCATTTTGGACGCACCCGATGGTACTCTGAGGTGACGAAGCTCAACTGGAACCTTGTTTCGGTCCATTTGGAGATAGTGCTAATTTTGACGCAACATCGGTGCACGGCTTGCGCCGAACGTACTATAGGCTCGAAAATCGCTTTGGGCGCACCGATGGAGCACCTAGGTGACGTGGGTCATGTGGAATCTCATTCAAATCCGCTTTAGAGATGGTCTTAGTGTTAGTGCAAGATAGGTGCACGGTTTGTGCCAAATGTACCACGTGCTCGATATCGCTTAGAACGCACCCGATGGTACTCCTAGGTGATGAAGCTCAAGTGGAAGCTAGTTTCGCTCCGCTTTGGAGACAAGCTAATCTTGACGCAAGATTAGTGCACGGTTTCGCCAAACGCATTACCATAGGCTCGAGATATCATTTAGAACGCACCCGATGGTACTCCTAGGTGACGAAGCTCTAGTGGAAGCTAGTTTCGCTCTGTTTGGAGATAGTGCTAATCTTGACGCAAAGATCGGTGCACGATTTGGCGCCTTAACGCATAATAGGCTCGAAAATCATTTTGGACGCACCCGATGGGACTCGTAGGTGACGTGGGTCATGTGGAATCTAGTTCGGTCGCTTTTGAGATGGTGTTTGTGTTAGTGCAAGATAGGTGGACGGTTTGTGCCAAACATACCATAGGCTCAGAAATCGTTTTGGACGCACCTAATGGTACTCCAAGGTGACGAAGCTCAACTGGAAGCTCGTTTTGGTCCGTTTGGAGATGGTGCTGATCTTAACTCAACATCGGTGCACGGTTTGCGTCGAACGTACCATAGGCTCAGAAATAATTTTGAACGCCCCCGATGGAGCTTCTAGGTGACGTGGGTCATGTGGAATCTCGTTCGGTCCGTTTGGAGAAGGTGTTAGTGTTAGTGCAAGATAGGTGCACGGTTTGCGTCGAACGTACCATAGGCTCATAAATCATTTTGGACGCACCCGATGGAGCTCCTAGGTGACGTGGGTCATGTCGAATCTCGTTCGGTCCGTTTGGAGATGGTGTTAGTGTTGATGTAAGATAGGTGCACAGTTTGCGTGAAACGTACCATAGGCTTAGATATCATTTTGGACGCACCCGATGGAACTCCTAGGTGATGTGGGTCATGTGGAATCTCGTTCGGTCCGTTTGGAGATGGAGTTAGTGTTAGTGCAAGATCGGTGCATGGTTTGCGTCGAACCTACCATGGGCTCATAAATCACTTTGGACGCACCCGATGGAGCTCCAAGGTGACATGGGTCATGTGGAATCTCGTTCGGTCCGTTCGGAGATGGTGTTAGTGTTAGTACAAGATAGGTGCACAGTTTGCACCAAACGTACCATAGGCTCAGATATCATTTTGGACTTACCCGATGGTACTGAGGGTGACGAAGCTCAACTGGAACCTTGTTTCGGTCCGTTTAGAGATAGTGCTAATCTTAACGCAACATCGGTGCACGGTTTTGCGCCGAACGCACCATAGGCTCGGAAATCGTTTTGGACGCACCCGATGGAGCACCTAGGTGACGTGGGTCATGTGGAATCTCATTCACCCATTTGGAGATGGTGTTAGTGTTAGTGCAAGATAGGGGCATGGTTTGTGCCAAATGTACCACAGTGCTCGAGATATCGCTTAGAACGCACCCGATGGTACTCCTAGGTGATGAAGCTCAAGTGGAAGCTAGTTTCGTTCCGTTTGGAGATAGTGCTAATCTTGACGCAAGATTGGTGCACGGTTTGCGCCCAAACGCACCATACGCTTCGGATATCGCTTAGGACGACTCGATGGTACTCCTAGGTGACAAAGCTCAAGTGGAAGCTAGTTTCGTTCTGCTTGGAGATAGTGCTAATCTTGACGCAAGATCGGTGCACGATTTGCGCCCGAACGCATAATAGGCTCGGAAATCATTTTGGACGCACCGATGGGACTCGTAGGTGACGTGGGTCTTGTGGAATCTCGCTTGGTCGTTTTGGAGATGGTGTTTGTGTTAGTGCAAGATAGGTGCACGGTTTGCGCCAACATACCATAGCCTCGTAAATCGCTTTTGGACGCACCCGATGGTACTCCAAGGTGACGAAGCTCAACCGGAAGCTCGCTTTTGGTCCATTTGGAGATAGTGCCGATCTTCACGCAACATCGGTACACGGTTTGGCGTCCGAACGCACCATAGGCTCGAAATCGTTTTGAACGCACCCGATGGAGCTTCTAGGTGACGTGGGTCATGTGGAATCTCGTTCGTCCGTTTGGAGAAGGTGTTAGTGTTAGGGCAAGATAGGTGCGGTTTGCGCCGAACATAGCATAGGCTCGTAAATCGTTTTGGACGCACTTTTGATGGTACTCCTAGGTGACGAAGGTCAAGTGGAAGCTAGTTTCGGTCCGTTTGGAGATAGTGCTAATCTTGACGCAAGATCGGTGCACGGTTTGGGCGAACGTACCATAGGATCCGAAATCGCTTTTGGACGCACTAGATGGAACTCCTATCCGACGTGGGTCATGTGGAATCTCGTTCACCCATTCGGAGATGGTGTTTGTGTTAGTGCAAGATAGGTGCACGGTTTGCGCCGAACGTACCATAGGCTCAGAATCGCTTTTGGACGCACCCGATGGAGCTCCTAGGTGACGTGGGTCATGTCGAATCTCGCTCGTCCGCTTTGAGATGTTGTTAGTGTTGATGTAAGATAGGTGCACGCTTTATGCGAAACGTACCATAGGCTTAGATATCGCTTTTGGGCGCACTCCAATGGAACTCCTAGGTGACGTGGATCTTGTGGAATCTTGTTCGGTCCGTTAGGAGATGGTGTTAGTGTTAGTGCAAGATCGGTGCATGGTTTGCGTCGAACGTACCATACTCTCATAAATCACTTTGGACGCACCCGATGGAGCTCCTAGGTGACATGGGTCATGTGGAATCTCGCTCTAGTCTGCGTTAGATGCTGCTAGTGTTAGTACAAGATAGGTGCACAGTTTGCGCCAAACGTACCATAGGCTCAGATATCATTTTGGATGCACCCTATGGTACTCTAAGGTGACGAAGCTCAACTGGAACCTTGTTTCGGTCCGTATGGAGATAGTGCTAATCTTAACGCAACATCGGTGCACGGTTTGCGCCGAACATACCATAAGCTCAGAAATCGTTTTGGACGCACCCGATGGTACTGCTAGGTGACGAAGCTCACCTAGAAGCTCGTTTTGGTCCGTTTGGAGATAGTGTTAATCTTAATGCAAGATCGGTGCATGGTTTGCGTCGAACGTACCATAGGCTCAGAAATCGTTTTCGATGCACCCGATGGAGCAACTAGGTGACGTGGGTCATGTGGAATCTCGTTCGGTCCGTTTGGAGATGGTGTTAGTGTTAGTGCAAGATAGGTGCATGGTTTGCGCCAAATGTACCATAAGCTCAGATATCATTTTGGACGCACCCGATGGAACTCCTAGGTGACATGGGTCATGTGGAATCTTGTTCGGTCCGTTTGGAGATGGTGTTAGTGTTAATGCAAGACAGGTGCACAGTTTGCGCCAAACGTACCATAGGCTCAGATATCATTTTGGACGCACCCGATGGTACTCTGAGGTGACGAAGCTCAACTGGAACCTTGTTTCGGTCCATTTGGAGATAGTGCTAATTTTGACGCAACATCGGTGCACGGTTTGCGTCGAACGTACCATAGGCTCAGAAATCGTTTTGGACGCACCCGATGGAGCACCTAGGTGACGTGGGTCATGTGGAATCTCATTCAGTCCGTTTAGAGATGGTCTTAGTGTTAGTGCAAGATAGGTGCACGGTTTGTGCCAAATGTACCACAGGCTCAGATATCGTTTAGAACGCACCCGATGGTACTCCTAGGTGATGAAGCTCAAGTGGAAGCTAGTTTCGTTCCGTTTGGAGACAGTGCTAATCTTGACGCAAGATTAGTGCACGGTTTGCGCCAAACGTACCATAGGCTCAGATATCGTTTAGAACGCACCCGATGGTACTCCTAGGTGACGAAGCTCTAGTGGAAGCTAGTTTCGTTCTGTTTGGAGATAGTGCTAATCTTGACGCAAGATCGGTGCACGATTTGCGCCGAACGTACAATAGGCTCAGAAATCATTTTGGACGCACCCGATGGGACTCGTAGGTGACGTGGGTCATGTGGAATCTAGTTCGGTCGTTTTGGAGATGGTGTTTGTGTTAGTGCAAGATAGGTGGACGGTTTGTGCCGAACATACCATAGGCTCAGAAATCGTTTTGGACGCACCTAATGGTACTCCAAGGTGACGAAGCTCAACTGGAAGCTCGTTTTGGTCCGTTTGGAGATGGTGCTGATCTTAACTCAACATCGGTGCACGGTTTGCGTCGAACGTACCATAGGCTCAGAAAGAATTTTGAACGCACCCGATGGAGCTTCTAGGTGACGTGGGTCATGTGGAATCTCGTTCGGTCCGTTTGGAGAAGGTGTTAGTGTTAGTGCAAGATAGGTGCACGGTTTGCGTCGAACGTACCATAGGCTCATAAATCATTTTGGACGCACCCGATGGAGCTCCTAGGTGACGTGGGTCATGTCGAATCTCGTTCGGTCCGTTTGGAGATGGTGTTAGTGTTGATGTAAGATAGGTGCATAGTTTGCGTGAAACGTACCATAGGCTTAGATATCATTTTGGACGCACCCGATGGAACTCCTAGGTGATGTGGGTCATGTGGAATCTCGTTCGGTCCGTTTGGAGATGGAGTTAGTGTTAGTGCAAGATCGGTGCATGGTTTGCGTCGAACGTACCATACTCTCATAAATCACTTTGGACGCACCCGATGGAGCTCCTAGGTGACATGGGTCATGTGGAATCTCGTTCGGTCCGTTCGGAGATGCTGCTAGTGTTAGTACAAGATAGGTGCACAGTTTGCGCCAAACGTACCATAGGCTCAGATATCATTTTGGACGCACCCGATGGTACTCTGAGGTGACGAAGCTCAACTGGAACCTTGTTTCGGTCCATTTGGAGATAGTGCTAATTTTGACGCAACATCGGTGCACGGTTTGCGTCGAACGTACCATAGGCTCAGAAATCGTTTTGGACGCACCCGATGGAGCACCTAGGTGACGTGGGTCATGTGGAATCTCATTCAGTCCGTTTAGAGATGGTCTTAGTGTTAGTGCAAGATAGGTGCACGGTTTGTGCCAAATGTACCACAGGCTCAGATATCGTTTAGAACGCACCCGATGGTACTCCTAGGTGATGAAGCTCAAGTGGAAGCTAGTTTCGTTCCGTTTGGAGACAGTGCTAATCTTGACGCAAGATTAGTGCACGGTTTGCGCCAAACGTACCATAGGCTCAGATATCATTTAGAACGCACCCGATGGTACTCCTAGGTGACGAAGCTCTAGTGGAAGCTAGTTTCGTTCTGTTTGGAGATAGTGCTAATCTTGACGCAAGATCGGTGCACGATTTGCGCCGAACGTACAATAGGCTCAGAAATCATTTTGGACGCACCCGATGGGACTCGTAGGTGACGTGGGTCATGTGGAATCTAGTTCGGTCGTTTTGGAGATGGTGTTTGTGTTAGTGCAAGATAGGTGGACGGTTTGTGCCGAACATACCATAGGCTCAGAAATCGTTTTGGACGCACCTAATGGTACTCCAAGGTGACGAAGCTCAACTGGAAGCTCGTTTTGGTCCATTTGGAGATAGTGCTGATCTTCACGCAACATCGGTACACGGTTTGCGTCGAACGTACCATAGGCTCAGAAATCGTTTTGAACGCACCCGATGGAGCTTCTAGGTGACGTGGGTCATGTGGAATCTCGTTCGGTCCGTTTGGAGAAGGTGTTAGTGTTAGGGCAAGATAGGTGCACGGTTTGCGCTGAACATAGCATAGGCTCAGAAATCGTTTTGGACGCACCCGATGGTACTCCTAGGTGACGAAGGTCAAGTGGAAGCTAGTTTCGGTCCGTTTGGAGATAGTGCTAATCTTGACGCAAGATCGGTGCACGGTTTGGGCCGAACGTACCATAGGATCCGAAATCGTTTTGGACGCACTAGATGGAACTCCTATCTGACGTGGGTCATGTGGAATCTCGTTCAGTCCATTCGGAGATGGTGTTTGTGTTAGTGCAAGATAGGTGCACGGTTTGCGTCGAACGTACCATAGGCTCGTAAATCGTTTTGGACGCACCCGATGGAGCTCCTAGGTGACGTGGGTCATGTCGAAAATCGTTCGGTCCGTTTCGAGATGGTGTTAGTGTTGATGTAAGATAGGTGCACAGTTTGCGCGAAACGTACCATAGGCTTAGATATCGTTTTGGACGCACCCAATGGAACTCCTAGGTGACGTGGATCTTGTGGAATCTTGTTCGGTCCGTTAGGAGATGGTGTTAGTGTTAGTGCAAGATCGGTGCATGGTTTGCGTCGAACGTACCATACTCTCATAAATCACTTTGGACGCACCCGATGGAGCTCCTAGGTGACATGGGTCATGTGGAATCTCGTTCGGTCTGTTCGGAGATGCTGCTAGTGTTAGTACAAGATAGGTGCACAGTTTGCGCCAAACGTACCATAGGCTCAGATATCATTTTGGATGCACCCTATGGTACTCTAAGGTGACGAAGCTCAACTGGAACCTTGTTTCGGTCCGTATGGAGATAGTGCTAATCTTAACGCAACATCGGTGCACGGTTTGTGCCGAACATACCATAAGCTCAGAAATCGTTTTGGACGCACCCGATGGTACTGCTAGGTGACGAAGCTCACCTAGAAGCTCGTTTTGGTCCGTTTGGAGATAGTGTTAATCTTGATGCAAGATCGGTGCATGGTTTGCGTCGAACGTACCATAGGCTCAGAAATCGTTTTCGATGCACCCGATGGAGCAACTAGGTGACGTGGGTCATGTGGAATCTCGTTCGGTCCGTTTGGATATGGTGTTAGTGTTAGTGCAAGATAGGTGCACGGTTTGCGCCAAATGTACCATAAGCTCAGATATCATTTTGGACGCACCCGATGGAACTCCTAGGTGACATGGGTCATGTGGAATCTTGTTCGGTCCGTTTGGAGATGGTGTTAGTGTTAATGCAAGACAGGTGCACAGTTTGCGCCAAACGTACCATAGGCTCAGATATCATTTTGGACGCACCCGATGGAACTCCTAGGTGACGCGGGTCATGTGGAATCTCGTTCGGTCCGTTTGGAGATGGTGTTAGTGTTAGTGCAAGATAGGTGCACGGTTTGCGCTGAACATACCGTAGGCTCAGAAATCGTTTTGGACGCACCCGATGGTACTCCTAGGTGACGAAGCTCAAGTGGAAGCTAGTTTCGTTCCGTTTGGAGATAGTGTTAATCTTGACGCAAGATCGGTGCACGGTTTGCGCCGAACGTACCATAGGCTCGGAAATCGTTTTGGACGCACCCGTGTGGAATCTCATTGTGTCCGTTTGGAGATGGTGTTAGTGTTAGTGCATCGTTTAGGACGCACCCGATGTTACTCCTAGGTGACGAAGCTCAACTGGAACCTCGTTTTGGTCCGTTTGGAGATAGTGTTAATCTTGATGCAAGATCGGTGCACGGTTTGCGTCGAACGTACCATAGGCTCATAAATCGTTTTGGACGCACCCGATAGAGCTCCTAGGTGACGTGGGTCATGTCGAATCTTGTTCGGTCCGTTTGGAGATGGTGTTAGTGTTGATGTAAGATAGGTGCACAGTTTGCGCGAAACGTACCATAGGCTTAGATATCGTTTTGGACGCACCCGATGGAACTCCTAAGTGACGTGGGTCATGTGGAATCTTGTTCGGTCCGTTTGGAGATGGTGTTAGTGTTAGTGCAAGATCGGTGCATGGTTTGCGTCGAACGTACCATAGGCTCATAAATCACTTTGGACGCACCCGATGGAGCTCCTAGGTGACATGGGTCATGTGGAATCTCGTTCGGTCCGTTCGGAGATGGTGTTAGTGTTAGTAGAAGATAGGTGCACAGTTTGCGCCAAACGTACCATAGGCTCAGATATCATTTTGGACGCACCCGATGGTACTCTGAGGTGACGAAGCTCAACTGGAACCTTGTTTCGGTCCGTTTGGAGATAGTGCTAATTTTGACGCAACATCGGTGCACGGTTTGCGTCGAACGTACCATAGGCTCAGAAATCGTTTTGGACGCACCCGATGGAGCACCTAGGTGACGTGGGTCATGTGGAATCTCATTCAGTCCTTTTAGAGATGGTGTTAGTATTAGTGCAAGATAGGTGCACGGTTTGTGCCAAACGTACCACAGGCTCAGATATCGTTTCGAACGCACCCGATGGTACTCCTAGGTGATGAAGCTCAAGTGGAAGCTAGTTTCGTTCCGTTTGGAGATAGTGCTAATCTTTACGCAAGATTAGTGCACGGTTTGCGCCAAACGTACCATAGGCTCAGATATCGTTTAGAACGCACCCGATGGTACTACTAGGTGACGTGGGTCATGTGGAAGCTAGTTTCGTTCTGTTTGGAGATAGTGCTAATCTTGACGCAAGATCGGTGCACGATTTGCGCCGAACGTACAATAGGCTCAGAAATTATTTTGGACACACCCGATGGGACTCGTAGGTGACGTGGGTCATGTGGAATCTCGTTCGGTCATTTTGGAGATGGTGTTTGTGTTAGTGCAAGATAGGTGCATGGTTTGCGCCGAACATACCATAGGCTCAGAAATCATTTTGGACGCACCTGATGGTACTCCAAGGTGACGAAGCTCAACTGGAAGCTCGTTTTGGTCCGTTTGGAGATGGTGCTGATCTTCACGCAACATCGGTGCACGGTTTGCGTCGAACGTACCATAGGCTCAGAAATCGTTTTGAACGCACCCGATGGAGCTTCTAGGTGACGTGGGTCATGTGGAATCTCGTTCGGTCCGTTTGGAGAAGGTGTTAGTGTTAGTGCAAGATAGGTGCACGGTTTGCGTCGAACGTACCATAGGCTCATAAATCATTTTGGACGCACCCGATGGAGCTCCTATTTGACGTGGGTCATGTCGAATCTCGTTCGGTCCATTTGGAGATGGTGTTAGTGTTGATGTAAGATAGGTGCACAGTTTGCGCGAAACGTACCATAGGCTTAGATATCATGTTGGACGCACCCGATGGAACTCCTAGGTGATGTGGGTCATGTGTAATCTCATTCGGTCCGTTTGGAGATGGAGTTAGTGTTAGTGCAAGATCGGTGCATGGTTTGCGTCGAACGTACCATAGGCTCATAAATCACTTTGGACGCACCCGATGGAGCTCCAAGGTGACATGGGTCATGTGGAATCTCGTTCGGTCCGTTCAGAGATGGTGTTAGTGTTAGTACAAGATAGGTGCACAGTTTGCACCAAACGTATCATAGGCTCAGATATCATTTTGGACGCAACCGATGGTACTCTGAGGTGACGAAGCTCAACTGGAACCTTGTTTCGGTCCGTTTGGAGATAGTGCTAATCTTAACGCAACATCGGTGCACGGTTTGCGTCGAACGTACCATAGCCTCGGAAATCGTTTTGCACGCACCCGATGGAGCACCTAGGTGACGTGGGTCATGTGGAATCTCATTCAGTCCATTTGGAGATGGTGTTAGTGTTAGTGCAAGATAGGGGCACGGTTTGTGCCAAATGTACCACAGGCTCAGATATCGTTTAGAACGCACCCGATGGTACTCCTAGGTGATGAAGCTCAAGTGGAAGCTAGTTTCGTTCCGATTGGAGATAGTGCTAATCTTGACGCAAGATTGGTGCACGGTTTGCGCCAAACGTACCATAGGCACAGATATCGTTTAGGACGCACCCGATGGTACTCCTAGGTGATGAAGCTCAAGTGGAAGCTAGTTTCGTTCTGTTTGGGGATAGTGCTAATCTTGACGCAAGATCGGTGCACGATTTGCGCCGAACATACAATAGGCTCGGAAATCATTTTGGACGCACCCGATGGGACTCGTAGGTGACGTGGGTCTTGTCTAATCTCGTTTGGTCGTTTTGGAGATGGTGTTTGTGTTAGTGCAAGATAGGTGCACGGTTTGCGCCAAACATACCATAGCCTCATAAATCGTTTTGGACGCACCCGATGGTACTCCAAGGTGACAAAGCTCAACTGGAAGCTCGTTTTGGTCCGTTTGGAGATAGTGCTGATCTTCACGCAACATCGGTACACGGTTTGCGTCGAACGTACCATAGGCTCGTGAAATCGCTTTTGAACGCACCCGATGGAGCTTCTAGGTGACGTGGGTCATGTGGAATCTCGTTCGATCCGTTTGGAGAAGGTGTTAGTGTTAGGGCAAGATAGGTGCACGGTTTGCGCTGAACATAGCATAGGCTCAGAAATCGTTTTGGACGCACCCGATGGTACTCCTAGGTGACGAAGGTCAAGTGGAAGCTAGTTTCGGTCCATTTGGAGATAGTGCTAATCTTAACGCAAGATCGGTGCACGGTTTGGGCCGAACGTACCATAGGATCCGAAATCGTTTTGGACGCACTAGATGGAACTCCTATCTGACGTGGGTCATGTGGAATCTCGTTCAGTCCATTTGGAGATGGTGGTTGTGTTAGTGCAAGATAGGTGCACGGTTTGCGCCGAACGTACCATAGGCTCAGAAATCGTTTTGGACTTACCCGATGGTACTCCTAGGTGACGAAGCTCACCTAGAAGCTCGTTTTGGTCCGTTTGGAGATAGTGTTAATCTTGATGCAAGATCGGTGCACGGTTTGCGTCGAACGTACCATAGGCTCGGAAATCGTTTTCGACGCATCCGATGGAGCTCCTAGGTGACGTTGGTCATGTGGAATCTCGTTCGGTCCATTTGGAGATGGTGTTAGTGTTAGTGCAAGATAGGTGCACGGTTTGCGCCAAACGTACCATAAGCTCATATATCATTTTGGACGCACCCGATGGAACTCCTAGGTGACGTGGGTCATGTAGAATCTTGTTCGGTCCGTTTGGAGATGGTGTTAGTGTTAGTGCAAGACAGGTGCATGGTTTGCGCCAAACGTACCATAGGCTCAGATATCGTTTAGAACACCCGATGGTACTCCTAGGTGACGAAGCTCAAGTGGAAGCTAGTTTTGTTCCGTTTGGAGATAGTGCTAATCTTGACGCAAGATCGGTGCACGGTTTGCGCCGAACGTACCATAGGCTCGGAAATTGTTTTGGAAGCACCCGATGGAACTCCTAGGTGACGCGGGTCATGTGGAATCTCGTTCGGTCCGTTTGGAGATGGTGTTAGTGTTAGTGCAAGATAGGTGCACGATTTGCGCTGAACATACCATAGGCTCAGAAATCGTTTTGGACGCACCCGATGGTACTCCTAGGTGACGAAGCTCAAGTGGAACCTCGTTTTGGTCCGTTTAGAGATAGTGTTAATCTTGATGCAAGATCGGTGCACGGTTTGCGTCGAACATACCATAGGCTCGTAAATCGTTTTGGATGCACCCGATGGAGCTCCTAGGTGACGTGGGTCATGTCGAATCTCGTTCGGTCCGTTTGGAGATGGTGTTAGTGTTGATGTAAGATAGGTGCACAGTTTGCGTGAAACGTACGATAGGCTTAGATATCGTTTTGAACGCACCCGATGGAACTCCTAGGTGACGTGGGTCATGTGGAATCTCGTTCGGTCCGTTTGGACATGGTGTTAGTGTTATTGCAAGATCGGTGCAAGGTTTGCGTCGAACGTACCATAGGCTCGTAAATCGTTTTGGACGCACCCGATGGAGATCCTAGGTGACGTGGGTCATGTGGAATCTCGTTCGGTCCATTCGGACATGGTGTTAGTGTTAGTGCAAGATAGGTGCACAGCTTATGCGCCAAACGTACCATAGGCTCGAGATCATTTTGGACGCACTCGGATGGTACTGTGAGGTGACGAAGCTCTACTGGAACCTTGTTTCGGTCCGTTTTGAGATTGTGCTAATCTTGACGCAACATCGGTGCATGGTTTGCGTCGAACGTACCATAGGCTCGGAAATCGTTTTGGACGCACCCGATGGAGCTCCTAGGTGACGTGGGTCATGTGGAATCTCATTCAGTCCGTTTGGAGATGGTGTTAGTGTTAGTGCAAGATAGGTGCACGGTTTGTGCCAAATGTACCACAGGCTCAGATATCGTTTAGGATGCACCCGATGGTACTTCTAGGTGACGAAGCTCAAGTGGAAGCTAGTTTCATTCTGTTTGGAGATAGTGCTAATCTTGACGCAAGATTGGTGCACGATTTGCGCCAAACGTACCATAGGCTCGAAATCATTTTGGACGCACCCGACGGTACTCGTAGGTGACGTGGGTCATGTGGAATCTCATTCGGTCCATTTGGAGATGGTGTTAGTGTTGATGTAAGATAGGAGCACAGTTTGCGCTAAATGTACCATAGGCTCATATATCGTTTCGGACACACCCGATGGAACTCATAGGTGACGAAGCTCACCTAGAAGCTCGTTTTGGTCCGTTTGGAGATAGTGTTAATCTTGATGCAAGATCGGTGCACGGTTTGCGTCGAACCTACCATAGGCTCAGAATTCGTTTTCGACGCATCCGATGGAGCTCCTAGGTGACGTGGGTCATGTGGAATCTCGTTCGGTCCGTTTGGAGATGGTGTTAGTGTTTGTGCAAGATAGGTGCACGGTTTGCGCCAAACGTACCATAAGCTCATATATCATTTTGGATGCACCCGATGGAACTCCTAGGTGAGGTGGGTCATGTGGAATCTTGTTCGGTCCGTTTGGAGATAGTGTTAGTGTTAGTGCAAGACAGGTGCACGGTTTGCGCCAAACGTACCATAGGCTCAGATATCGTTTAGAACACCCGATGGTACTCCTAGGTGACGAAGCTCAAGTGGAAGCTAGTTTCGTTCCATTTGGAGATAGTGCTAATCTTGACGCAAGATCGGTGCACGGTTTGCACCGAACGTACCATAGGCTCGGAAATCGTTTTGGAAGCACCCGATGGAACTCCTAGGTGACGCGGGTCATGTGGAATCTCGTTCGGTCCGTTTGGAGATGGTGTTAGTGTTGGTGCAAGATAGGTGCACGGTTTGCGCTGAACATACCATAGGCTCAGAAATCATTTTGGACGCACTCGATGGTACTCCTAGGTGACGAAGCTCAAGTGGAACCTCGTTTTGGTCCGTTTAGAGATAGTGTTAATCTTGATGCAAGATCGGTGCACGGTTTGCGTCGAACATACCTTAGGCTCGTAAATCGTTTTGGATGCACCCGATGGAGATCCTAGGTGACGTGGGTCATGTCGAATCTCATTCGGTCCGTTTGGAGATGGTGTTAGTGTTGATGTAAGATAGGTGCACAGTTTGCGTGAAACGTACGATAGGCTTAGATATCGTTTTGAACGCACCCGATGGAACTCCTAGGTGACGTGGGTCATGTGGAATCTCGTTCGGTCCCTTTGGACATGGTGTTAGTGTTAGTGCAAGATCGGTGCAAGGTTTGCGTCGAACGTACCATAGGCTCGTAAATCATTTTGGACGCACCCGATGGAGATCCTAGGTGACGTGGGTCATGTGGAATCTCGTTCGATCCATTTGGACATGGTGTTAGTGTTAGTGCAAGATAGGTGCACAGTTTGCGCCAAACGTACCATAGGCTCAGATATCATTTTGGACGCACCCGATGGTACTCTGAGGTGACGAAGCTCTACTGGAACCTTGTTTCGGTCCGTTTTGAGATTGTGCTAATCTTGACGCAACATCGGTGCATGGTTTGCGTCGAACGTACCATAGGCTCGGAAATCGTTTTGGACGCACCCGATGGAGCTCCTAGGTGACGTGGGTCATGTGGAATCTCATTCAGTCCGTTTGGAGATGGTGTTAGTGTTAGTGCAAGATAGGTGCACGGTTTGTGCCAAATGTACCACAGGCTCAGATATCGTTTAGGATGCACCCGATGGTACTTCTAGGTGACGAAGCTCAAGTGGAAGCTAGTTTCATTCTGTTTGGAGATAGTGCTAATCTTGACGCAAGATTGGTGCACGATTTGCGCCAAACGTACCATAGGCTCGTAAATCATTTTGGGCGCACTGACCCGGTACTCAGAGGGTGACGTGGGTCATGTGGAATCTCATTCGGTCCATTTGGAGATGGTGTTAGTGTTGATGTAAGATAGGAGCACGATTTATGCTTAAATGTACCATAGGCTCATATATCGCTTCGGACACACCCGATGGAACTCATAGGTGACGGCTCACCTAGAAGCTCGTTTTGGTCCGTTTGGAGATAGTGTTAATCTTGATGCAAGATCGGTGCACGGTTTTGCGCCGAACGTACCATAGGCTCGAAATTCGTTTTTCGACGCATCCGATGGAGCTCCTAGGTGACGTGCGTCAGGTGGAATCTCCTTCGGTCCGTTTGGAGATGGTGTTAGTGTTTGTGCAAGATAGGTGCACGGTTTGCGCCAAACGTACCATAAGCTCAGATATCGTTTTGGACGCACCCGAGGGAACTCCTAGGTGACGTGGGTCATGTGGAATCTTGTTCGGTCCGTTTGGAGATGGTGTTAGTGTTAGTGCAAGACAGTGCACGGTTTGCGCCAAAACGCACCATAGGCTCGAATATCGTTTAGAACACCCGATGGTACTCCTAGGTGACGAAGCTCAAGTGGAAGCTAGTTTCGTTCCATTTGGAGATAGTGCTAATCTTGACGCAAGATCGGTGCACGGTTTGCACCGAACGTACCATAGGCTCGGAAATCGTTTTGGAAGCACCCGATGGAACTCCTAGGTGACGCGGGTCATGTGGAATCTCGTTCGGTCCGTTTGGAGATGGTGTTAGTGTTAGTGCAAGATAGGTGCACGGTTTGCGCCGAACATACCATAGGCTCGAAATCATTTTGGGCGCTTTTCGATGGTACTCCTAGGTGACGAAGCTCAAGTGGAACCTCGTTTTGGTCCGTTTAGAGATAGTGTTAATCTTGATGCAAGATCGGTGCACGGTTTATGTCGAACATACCTTAGGCTCAGTAAATCGCTTTTGGACGCAATTCGATGGAGATCCTAGGTGACGTGGGTCATGTCGAATCTCATTCGGTCCGTTTGGAGATGGTGTTAGTGTTGATGTAAGATAGGTGCACAGTTTGCGTGAAACGTACGATAGGCTTAGATATCGTTTTGAACGCACCCGATGGAACTCCTAGGTGACGTGGGTCATGTGGAATCTCGTTCGGTCCCTTTGGACATGGTGTTAGTGTTAGTGCAAGATCGGTGCAAGGTTTGCGTCGAACGTACCATAGGCTCGTAAATCATTTTGGACGCACCCGATGGAGATCCTAGGTGACGTGGGTCATGTGGAATCTCGTTCGATCCATTTGGACATGGTGTTTGTGTTAGTGCAAGATAGGTGCACAGTTTGCGCCAAACGTACCATAGGCTCAGATATCATTTTGGACGCACCCGATGGTACTCTAAGGTGACGAAGCTCTACTGGAACCTTGTTTCGGTCCGTTTTGAGATTGTGCTAATCTTGACGCAACATCGGTGCATGGTTTGCGTCGAACGTACCATAGGCTCGGAAATCGTTTTGGACGCACCCGATGGAGCTCCTAGGTGACGTGGGTCATGTGGAATCTCATTCAGTCCGTTTGGAGATGGTGTTAGTGTTAGTGCAAGATAGGTGCACGGTTTGTGCCAAATGTACCACAGGCTCAGATATCGTTTAGGATGCACCCGATGGTACTTCTTGGTGACGAAGCTCAAGTGGAAGCTAGTTTCATTCTGTTTGGAGATAGTGCTAATCTTGACGCAAGATTGGTGCACGATTTGCGCCAAACGTACCATAGGCTCGGAAAATCATTTTGGACGCACCCGACGGTACTCGTAGGTGACGTGGGTCATGTGGAATCTGATTCGGTCCATTTGGAGATGGTGTTAGTGTTGATGTAAGATAGGAGCACAGTTTTCGCTAAATGTACCATAGGCTCATATATCGTTTCGGACACACCCGATGGAACTCATAGGTGACGAAGCTCACCTAGAAGCTCGTTTTGGTCCGTTTGGAGATAGTGTTAATCTTGATGCAAGATCGGTGCACGGTTTGCGTCGAACCTACCATAGGCTCGAATTGCCGACGCATCCGATGGAGCTCCTAGGTGACGTGGGTCATGTGGAATCTCGCTCGTCCGCTTTGGAGATGGTGTTAGTGTTTGTGCAAGATAGGTGCACGGTTTTATGCCTAAACGTACCATAAGCTCATATATCATTTTGGACGCACCCGATGGAACTCCTAGGTGAGGTGGGTCATGTGGAATCTTGTTCGGTCCGTTTGGAGATAGTGTTAGTGTTAGTGCAAGACAGGTGCACGGTTTGCACCAAACGTACCATAGGCTCAGATATCGTTTAGAACACCCGATGGTACTCCTAGGTGACGAAGCTCAAGTGGAAGCTAGTTTTGTTCCATTTGGAGATAGTGCTAATCTTGACGCAAGATCGGTGCACGGTTTGCACCGAACGTACCATAGGCTCGGAAATCGTTTTGGAAGCACCCGATGGAACTCCTAGGTGACGCGGGTCATGTGGAATCTCGTTCGGTCCGTTTGGAGATGGTGTTAGTGTTAGTGCAAGATAGGTGCACGGTTTGCGCTGAACATACCATAGGCTCAGAAATCATTTTGGACGCACTCGATGGTACTCCTAGGTGACGAAGCTCAAGTGGAACCTCGTTTTGGTCCGTTTAGAGATAGTGTTAATCTTGATGCAAGATCGGTGCACGGTTTGCGTCGAACATACCTTAGGCTCGTAAATCGTTTTGGACGCACCCGATGGAGATCCTAGGTGACGTGGGTCATGTCGAATCTCATTCGGTCCGTTTGGAGATGGTGTTAGTGTTGATGTAAGATAGGTGCACAGTTTGCGTGAAACGTACAATAGGCTTAGATATCGCTTTTGAACGCACCCGGCGGAACTCCTAGGTGACGTGGGTCATGTGGAATCTCGTTCGGTCCCTTTGGACATGGTGTTAGTGTTAGTGCAAGATCGGTGCAAGGTTTGCGTCGAACGTACCATAGGCTCGTAAATCATTTTGGACGCACCCGATGGAGATCCTAGGTGACGTGGGTCATGTGGAATCTCGTTCGATCCATTTGGACATGGTGTTAGTGTTAGTGCAAGATAGGTGCACAGTTTGCGCCAAACGTACCATAGGCTCAGATATCATTTTGGACGCACCCGATGGTACTCTGAGGTGACGAAGCTCTACTGGAACCTTGTTTCGGTCCGTTTTGAGATTGTGCTAATCTTGACGCAACATCGGTGCATGGTTTGCGCCGAACGTACTATAGGCTCGAAATCGCTTTTGGGCGCACCCGATGGAGCTCCTAGGTGACGTGGGTCATGTGGAATCTCATTCATCCGCTTTGGAGATGGTGTTAGTGTTAGTGCAAGATAGGTGCACGCGATTTGTGCCAAATGTACCACAGCTCGTATATCGTTTAGGATGCACCCGATGGTACTTCTAGGTGACGAAGCTGAAGTGGAAGCTAGTTTCGTTCTTTTTGGAGATAGTGCTAATCTTGACGCAAGATTGGTGCACGATTTGCGCCAAACGGATAGGCTCGGAAATCATTTTGGACGCATCCGACGGTACTCGTAGGTGACGTGGGTCATGTGGAATCTCATTCGGTCCATTTGGAGATGGTGTCAGTGTTGATGTAAGATAGGAGCACAGTTTGCGCTAAATGTACCATAGGCTCATATATCGTTTCGGACACACCCGATGGAACTCCTACGTGACGTGGGTCATGTGGAATCTCGTTGGTCTGTTTGGAGATGGTGTTAGTGTGAGTGCAAGATAGGTGCACGGTTTGCACCAAACGTTCAATAGGCATAGATACGGTTTAGAACGCACCCGATGGTACTCCTACGTGACGAAGCTCAAGTGGAAGCAAGTTTCGTTCCATTTGGAGATTGTTTTGGACGCACCCGATCGGTGCACGGTTTGCACCGAACGAACAATAGGCTCGGAAATCATTTTGGACGCACCCGATGGAACACCTTGGTGACGCGGGTCATGTGGAATCTCGTTCGGTCCATTTGGAGATGGTGTTAGTGTTAGTGCAAGATAGCTGAACGGTTTGTGCCAAACGTACCATAGGCTCAGATATCGTTTAGGACGCACCTGATGGTACTCCTAGGTGACGTGGGTCATGTCGAATCTAGTTTGGTCCGTTAGGAGATGGTGTCAGTGTCGATGTAAGATAGGTGCACAGTTTGCGTGAAACGTACCATAGGCTCAGATATCGTTTTGGACGCACCCGATGGAACTCCTAGGTGACGTGGGTCAGGTGGAACCTCGTTCGGTTCGTTTGGAGATGGTGTCAGTGTTAGTGCAAGATAGGTGCACGGTATGCGCCAAACGTACCATAGGATCAGATATCGTTTAGAACGCACCCGATGGAACACCTTGGTAACGCGGGTCATGTGGAATCTCGTTCGGTCCATTTGGAGATTTTGTTAGTGTTAGTGCAAGATAGGTGCACGGTTTGCGCCAAACGTACCATAGGCTCAGATATCGTTTAGGACGCACCCGATGGTACTCCTAGGTGACAAAGCTCAACTGGAAGCTAGTTTCGTTCCGTTTGGAGATAGTGCTAGTCTTGACGCAAGATTGGTGCACGGTTTGCGCCAAATGTACCATAGGCTCAGATATCGTTTAGGACACACCCGATGGTACTCCTAGGTGACGAAGCTCAAGTGGAAGCTAGTTTCGTTCCGTTTGGAGATAGTGCTAATTTTGACGTAAGATCGGTGCACGATTTGCGCCGAACGTACCATAGGCTCGGAAATCATTTTGGACGCACCCGATGGAACTCGTAGGTGACGTGGGTCATGTGGAATCTCATTCGGTCCGTTTGGAGATGGTGTTAGTGTTGATGTAAGATAGGTGCCCGGTTTGCGCTGAACATATCATAGGCTCATATATCGTTTGGACGCACCCGATGGAACTCCTACGTGACGTGGGTCAAGTGGAATCTCATTGGTCCGTTTGGTGATGGTGTTAGTGTGAGTGCAAGATAGGTGCACGGTTTGCACCAAACGTACCATAGACTTAGATATGGTTTGGAACGCACCCGATGGTACTCGTAGGTGATGAAGCTCAAGTGGAACCTAGATTCCGTCCGTTTGGAGATAGTGCTAATCTTGACGCAAGATCGGTGCACGGTTTGGGCCGAACATACCATAGGATACAAAATAGTTTTGGACGCACCAGATGGAACTCCTATCTGACGTGGGTCATGTGGAATCTTGTTCGGTCCTTTTGGAGATTGTGTTTGTGTTAGTGCAAGATAGGTGCACGGTTTGCGCCGAACATACCATAGGCTCAGAAATCATTTTGGACGCACCCGATGGTGCTCCATGGTGACGAATTTCAACTGGAAGCTCATTTTGGTCCGTTTGGAAATAGTGCTGATCTTCACGCAACATCGGTGCACGGTTTGCGTCGAACATACCATAGGCTCAGAAATCGTTTTGAACGCACCCGATGGAGCTTCTAGGTGACGTGGGTCATGTGGAATCTCGTTCGGTTCATTTGGAGAAGGTGTTAGTGTTAGTGCAAGATCGGTGCACGGTTTGCGCTGAACATAGCATAGGCTCAGAAATTGTTTTGGACGCACCCGATGGTACTCCTAGGTGACGAAGCTCAATTGGAAGCTTGTTTCAGTCCGTTTGGAGATAGTGCTAATCTTGACGCAAGATCGGTGCACGGTTTGCGCCGAACGGACCATAGGCTCAGAAATCATTTTGGACGCACCCGATGCAGCTCCTTGGTGACGTGGGTCTTGTGGAATCTCGTTCGGTCCGTTTGGAGATGGTGTTAGTGTTAGTGCAAGATAGGAGCACGGTTTGCGCCATACGCACCATAGGCTCATATATCATTTTGGACGCACCCAATGATACTCCTAGGTGACGAAGCTCAACTGGAAGCTCGTTTCGGTCCGTTTAGAGATAGTGCTAATCTTGACTCAACAACGGTGCACAGTTTGCGTCGAACGTACCATAGGCTCGGAAATCGTTTTGGACGCACCCGATGGAGCTCCTAGGTGACGTGGGTCTCGTGAAATCTCATTCGGTCTGTTTGGAGATGGTGTTAGTGTTAGTGCAAGATAGGTGCACGGTTTACGCCAAACGTACCATAGGCTCAGATATCATTTAGAACGCACCCGATGGTACTCCTAGGTGACGAAGCTCAAGTGGAAACTAGTTTCGTTCCATTTGGAGATAGTGCTAATCTTGACGCAAGTTTGGTGCACGGTTTGCGCCAAACGTACCATAGGCTCAGATATCATTTAGGACGCACCCGATGGTACTCCTAGGTGACGAAGCTCAAGTGCAAGCTAGTTTCGGCCCGTTTGGAGATAGTGCTAATCTTGATGCAAGATCGGTGCACTGTTTGGGCCGAATGTTCCATAGGCTCCGAAATCGTTTAGGACGCACCAGATGGAACTCCTAGGTGACGTGGGTCATTTCGAATCTCGTTCGGTCCTTTTGGAGATGGTTTGTGTTAGTGCAAGATAGGTGCACGGTTTGCGCCGAACATACCATAGGCTCAGAAATCGTTTTGGACGCACGCGATGGTACTCCTAGGTGACGAAGCTCAACTGGAAGTACGTTTTGGTCCGTTTGGAGATAGTGCTAATCTTGACACAACATCGGTGTAGCTTGGTGTCGAACGTACCATAGGCTCCGAAATCATTTTGTACGCACCCGATGGAACTCCTAGGTGACGTGGGTCGTGTGGAATCTTGTTCGGTTCGTTTGGAGATGGTGTTAGTGCTAGTGCTAGATAGGTGCACGGTTTACGCCAAACGTACCATAGGCTCAGATATCGTTTAGAACACCCGATGGTACTCCTAGGTGACGAAGCTCAAGTGGAAGCTAGTTTCGTTCTGTTTGGAGATAGTGCTAATCTTGACGCAAGATCGGTGCATGGTTTGCGTTGAACGTACCATAGGCTCGGAAATCATTTTGGACGCACCCGATGGGACTCGTAGGTGACGTGGGTCATGTGGAATCTCATTCGGGCCATTTGGAGATGGTGTTAGTGTTGATGTAAGATAGGTGCACGGTTTGCGCTAAACGTACCATATTCTCATATATCATTTTGGACACACCAGATGGAACTCCTACGTGACGTGGGTCATGTGGAATCTCGTTGGTCCGTTTGGAGATGGTGTTAGTGAGAGTGCAAGATAGGTGCACGGTTTGCACCAAACGTACCATAGGGTCAGATATCGTTTTGGACGCACCCGATGGAACTCATAGGTTACGTGGGTCATGTGGAACCTTGTTTGGTCCGTTTGGAGATGGTGTTAGTGTTAGTGCAAGATAGGTGCACGGTATGCGCCAAACGTACCATAGGCTCAGATATTGTTTAGAACGCCCCCGATGGTACTCCTAGGTGACGAAGCTTAAGTGGAAGATAGTTTCGTTCCGACTGGACATAGTGCTAATCTTGATGCAAGATCGGTGCATGGTTTGCGCCGAACGTACCATAGGCTCGGAAATCGTTTTGGACGCACCCGATGGAACACCTTGGTGACACGGGTCATGTGGAATCTCGTTCGGTCCGTTTGGAGATGGTGTTAGTGTTAGTGCAAGATAGGTGCACGGTTTGCGTCAAACGTACCATAGGCTCAGATATCGTTTAGGACGCACCCGATGGTACTCCTAGGTGACGAAGCTCAAGTGCAAGCTAGTTTCGGCCCGTTTGGAGATAGTGCTAATCTTGATGCAAGATCGGTGCACTGTTTGGGCCGAATGTTCCATAGGCTCCGAAATCGTTTAGGACGCACCAGATGGAACTCCTAGGTGACGTGGGTCATTTCGAATCTCGTTCGGTCCTTTTGGAGATGGTTTGTGTTAGTGCAAGATAGGTGCACGGTTTGCGCCGAACATACCATAGGCTCAGAAATCGTTTTGGACGCACGCGATGGTACTCCTAGGTGACGAAGCTCAACTGGAAGTACGTTTTGGTCCGTTTGGAGATAGTGCTAATCTTGACACAACATCGGTGTAGCTTGGTGTCGAACGTACCATAGGCTCCGAAATCATTTTGTACGCACCCGATGGAACTCCTAGGTGACGTGGGTCGTGTGGAATCTTGTTCGGTTCGTTTGGAGATGGTGTTAGTGCTAGTGCTAGATAGGTGCACGGTTTGCGACAAACGTACCATAGGCTCAGATATCATTTAGAACACCCGATGGTACTCCTAGGTGACGAAGCTCAAGTGGAAGCTAGTTTCGTTCCGTTTGGAGATAGTGCTAATCTTGACGCAAGATCGGTGCACGGTTTGCGCCGAACGTACCATAGGCTCGGAAATCATTTTGGATGCACCCGATGGGACTCGTAGGTGACGTGGGCCATGTGGAATCTTATTCGGTCCATTTGGAGATGGTGTTAGTGTTGATGTAAGATAGGTGCACGGTTTGCGCTAAACGTACCATGGGCTCATATATCGTTTTGGACGCACCCGATGGAACTCCTACGTGACGTGGGTCATGTGGAATCTCGTTGGTCTATTTGGAGATGGTGTTAGTGTTGATGTAAGATAGGTGCACTGTTTGCGCTAAACGTACCATAGGCTCATATATCGTTTTGGACGCACCCGATGGAACTCCTACGTGACATGGGTCATGTGGAATCTCATTGGTCTGTTTGGAGATGGTGTTAGTGTTAGTGCAAGATAGGTGCATGGTTTGCACCAAACGTACCATAGGGTCATATATCGTTTTGGACGCACCCGATGGAGATGGTGTTAGTGTTGATGTAAGATAGGTGCACGATTTGCGCTAAACATATCATAGGCTCATATATCGTTTTTGACGCACCTGATGGAACTCCTACGTGACGTGGGTCATGTGGAATCTCGTTGGTCCGTTTGGAGATGGTGTTAGTGTGAGTGCAAGATAGGTGCACGGTTTGCACCAAACGTACCATAGGGTCAGATATCGTTTTGGACGCACCCGATGGAACTCATAGTTGGCGTGGTTCACGTGGAATCTCGTTCGGTCCGTTTGGAGATGGTGTTAGTGTTGATGTTAGATAGGTGCACGGTTTGCGCTAAACATACCATAGGCTCATATATTGTTTTTGACGCACCCGATGGAACTCCTACGTGACGTGGGTCATGTGGAATCTCGTTGGTCTGTTTGGAGATGGTGTTAGTGTGAGTGCAAGAGAGGTGCACGGTATGCACCAAACGTACCATAGGGTCAGATATCGTTTTGGACGCACACGATGGAACTCATAGGTGGCGTGGTTCATGTGGAATCTCGTTCGGTCCGTTTGGAAATGGTGTTAGTGTTGATGTAAGATGGGTGCACGGTTTGCGCTAAACATACCATAGGCTCATATATCGTTTTTGACGCAACCGATGGAACCCCTACGTGACGTGGGTCATGTGGAATCTCGTTCGGTTCTGTTTGGAGATGGTGTTAGTGTGAGTGCAAGGTAGGTGCATGGTTTGCACCAAACGTACCATAGGCCCAAATATGGTTTAGAACGCACCCGATGGTACTCCTAGGTGACGAAGCTCAAGTGGAAGCTTGTTTCGGTCCGTTTGGAGATAGTGCTAATCTTGACGCAAGATCGGTGCACGGTTTGCGCCGAACGTAACATGGGCTGGAAAATCATTTTGGACGCACCCGATGGAACTCCTAGGTGACGCGGGTCATGTGGAAACTCGTTCGGTCCGTTTGGAGATGGTGTTAGTGTTAGTGCAAGATAGGTGCACGGTTTGCGCTAAACATACCATAGGCTCAGAAATCGTTTTTGACGCACCAGATGGTACTCCTAGGTGACGAAGCTCAAGTGGAAGCTAGTTTCGTTCCATTTGGAGATAGTGCTAATCTTGACGCAAGATCGGTGCACGGTTTGCGCCGAACGTACCATAGGCTCAGAAATCGTTTTGGACGCACCCGATGGAACACCTTGGTGACGTGGGTCATGTGGAATCTCATTCGATCCGTTTGGAGATGGTGTTAGTATTAGTGCAAGATCGGTGCACGGTTTGCGCCGAACGTACCAAAGGCTCGGAAATCGTTTTGGACGCACCCGATAGAACTCCTAGGTGACGTGGGTCATGTGGAATCTCGTTCGGTCCGTTTGGAGATGGTGTTAGTGTTATCTTGATGCAAGATTGGTGCACGGTTTGCGCCAAACGTACCATAGGCTCAGATATCGTTTAGGACGCACCCGATGGTACTCCTAGGTGACGAAGCTCAAGTGCATGCTAGTTTCGGCCCGTTTGGAGATAATGCTAATCTTGATGCAAGATCGGTTTACTGTTTTGGCCGAATGTACCATAGGCTCCAAAATCATTTTGGACACACCAGATGGAACACCTAGGTGACGTGGGTCTTGTCGAATCTCGTTCAGTCCTTTTGGAGATGGTGTTTGTGTTAGTGCAAGATAGGTGCACGGTTTGCGCCGAACATACCATAGGCTCAGAAATCGTTTTGGAAGCACCCGATGGTACTCCTAGGTGACGAAGCTCAACTGGAATCACGTTTTGGTCCGTTTGGAGATAGTGCTAATCTAGACGCAACATCGGTGCAGCGTGGCGTCGAACGTACCATAGGCTCCGAAATCATTTTATACGCACCCGATGGAACCCTAGGTGACGTGGGTCATGTGGAATCTCGTTCGGTCCGTTTGGAGATGGTGTTAGTGTTAGTGCAAGACAGGTGCACAGTTTGCGCCAAACGTACCATAGGCTCAAATATCGTTTAGAACACCCGATGGTACTCCTAGGTGACGAAGCTCAAGTGGAAGCTAGTTTCGTTCCATTTGGAGATAGTGCTAATCTTGACGCAAGATCGGTGCATGGTTTGCGCCGAACGTACCATAGGCTCAGAAATCATTTTGGACGCAACCGATGGGACTCGTAGGTGACGCGGGTCATGTGGAATCTCATTCGGTCCATTTGGAGATGGTGTTAGTGTTGATGTAAGATAGGTGCACGGTTTGTGCTAAACGTACCATAGGCTCATATATCGTTTTGGACACACCCGTTGGAACTCCTACGTGACGTGGGTCATGTGGAATCTCGTTGGTCCATTTGGAGATGGTGTTAGTGTTAGTGCAAGATAGGTGCACGGTTTGCACCAAACGTACCATAGGGTCATATATCGTTTTGGACGCACTCGATGGAGATGGAGTTAGTGTTGATGTAAAACAGGTGCACGGTTTGCGCTAAACATACCATAGGCTCATATATCACTTTTGACGCACCCGATGGAACTCCTACGTGACGTGGGTCATGTGGAATCTCATTGGTCCGTTTGGAGATGGTGTTAGTGTGAGTGCAAGATAGGTGCACGGTTTGCACCAAACGTACCATAGGGTCAGATATCGTTTTGGACGCACCCGATGGAACTCATAGGTGGCGTGGTTCATGTGGAATCTCCTTCGTTCCATTTGGAGATGGTGTTAGTGTTGATGTAAGATAGGTGCACGGTTTGGGCTAAACATACCATAGGCTCATATATCATTTTTGACGCAACCGATGGAACTCCTACGTGACGTGGGTCACGTGGAATCTCATTGTTCTGTTTGGAGATGGTGTTAGTGTGAGTGCAAAGTAGGTGCACGGTTTGCACCAAACGTACCATAGGCCTAGATATGGTTTAGAACGCACCCGATGGTAGTCCTAGGTGACGAAGCACAAGTGGAAGCTTGTTTCGGTCCGTTTGGAGATAGTGCTAATCTTGACGCAAGATCGGTGCACGGTTTGCGCCGAACGTACCATAGGCTCGAAAATCGTTTTGGACGCACCAGATGGAACTCCTAGGTGACGCGGGTCATGTGGAATCTCATTCGGTCCGTTTGGAGATGGTGTTAGTGTTAGTGCAAGATAGGTGCATGGTTTGCGCTGAACATACCATAGGCTTAGAAATCGTTTTGGACACACCCGATGGTACTCCTAGGTGACGAAGCTCAAGTGGAAGCTAGTTTCGTTTCGTTTGGAGATAGTGCTAATCTTGACGCAAAATCGGTGCACGGTTTGCGCCGAACATACCATAGGCTCAAAAATCGTTTTGGACGCACCCGATGGAACACCTTGGTGACGCGGGTCATGTGGAATCTCGTTCGGTCCGTTTGGAGATGGTGTTTGTATTAGTGCAAGATCGGTGCACGGTTTGCGCCGAACGTACCATAGGCTCAAAAATCGTTTTGGACGCACCCGATGGAGCTCCTAGGTGACGTGGGTCTCGTGGAATCTCATTCGGTCCGTTTTGAGATGGTGTTAGTGTTAGTGCAAGATAGGTGCACGGTTTGCGCCAAACGTACCACAAGCTCTGATATCATTTAGAACACCCGATGGTACTCCTAGGTGACGAAGCTCAAGTGGAAGCTAGTTTCGTTCCGTTTGGAGATAGTGCTAATCTTGATGCAAGATTGGTGCACGGTTTGCGCCAAACGTACCATAGGCTCAGATATCGTTTAGGACGCACCCGATGGTACTCCTAGGTGACGAAGCTCAAGTGCAAGCTAGTTTCGGCCCGTTTGGAGATAGCGCTAATCTTGATGTAAGATCGGTGCACTATTTTGGCCGAATATACCATAGGCTCCGAAATCGTTTTGGACGCACCAGATGGAACTCCTAGGTGACGTGGGTCTTGTCGAATCTCGTTCGGTCCTTTTGGAGATGGTGTTTGTGTTAGTGCAAGATAGGTGCACGGTTTGCGCCGAACATACCATAGGGTCAGAAATTATTTTGGACGCACCCGATGGTACTCCTAGGTGACGAAGCTCAACTGGAATCACGTTTTGGTCCATTTGGAGATATTGCTAATCTTGACGCAACATCGGTGCAGCTTGGCATCGAACGTACCATAGGCTCCAAAATCGTTTTATACGCACCCGATGGAACTCCTAGGTGACGTGGGTCATGTGGAATCTCATTCGGTCCGTTTGGAGATGGTGTTAGTGTTAGTGCAAGACAGGTGCACAGTTTGCGCCAAACGTACCATAGGCTCATATATCGTTTAGAACACCCGATGGTACTCCTAAGTGACGAAGCTCAAGTGGAAGCCAGTTTCGTTCCATTTGGAGATAGTGCTAATCTTGACGCAAGATCAGTGCATGGTTTGCGCCGAACGTAACATAGGCTCAGAAATTATTTTGGACGCACCCGATGGGACTCGTAGGTGACGTGGGTCATGTGGAATCTCATTCGGTCCATTTGGAGATGGTGTTAGTGTTGATGTAAGATAGGTGCACGGTTTGCGCTAAACGTACCATAGGCTCATATATCGTTTTGGACACACCCGATGGAACTCCTACGTGACGGGGATCATGTGGAATCTCGTTGGTCTGTTTGGAGATGGTGTTAGTGTTGATGTAAGATAGGTGCACAGTTTGGGCTAAACATACCATAGGCTCATATATCGTTTTTGACGCACCCGATGGAACTCCTACGTGACGTGGGTCATGTGGAATCTCGTTGGTCTGTTTGGAGATGGTGTTAGTGTGAGTGCAAGATAGGTGCACGGTATGCACCAAACGTACCATAGGGTCAGATATCGTTTTGGACGCACCCGATGGAACTCATAGGTGGCGTGGTTCATGTGGAATCTCGTTCGGTCCGTTTGGAGATGGTGTTAGTGTTGATGTAAGACAGGTGCACGGTTTGCGCTAAACATACCATAGGCTCATATATCATTTTTGACGCAACCGATGGAACCCCTACGTGACGTGGGTCATGTGGAATCTCGTTCGGTTCCGTTTGGAGATGGTGTTAGTGTGAGTGCAAGTTAGGTGCACGGTTTGCACCAAACGTACCATAGGCCCAGATATGATTTAGAACGCACCCGATGGTACTCCTAGGTGACGAAGCTCAAGTGGAAGCTTGTTTTGGTCCGTTTGGAGATAGTGCTAATCTTGACGCAAGATCGGTGCACGGTTTGCGCTGAACATAGCATAGGCTCAGAAATTGTTTTGGACGCACCCGATGGTACTCCTAGGTGACGAAGCTCAATTGGAAGCTTGTTTCAGTCCGTTTGGAGATAGTGCTAATCTTGACGCAAGATCGGTGCATGGTTTGCGCTGAACGTACCATAGGCTCAGAAATCATTTTGGACGCACCCGATGCAGCTCCTAGGTGACGTGGGACTTGTGGAATCTCGTTCGGTCGGTTTGGAGATAGTGTTAGTGTTAGTGCAAGATAGGAGCACGGTTTGCGCCATTTCCACCATAGGCTCATATATCATTTTGGACGCACCCTATGGTACTCCTAGGTGACGAAGCTCAACTTGAATCTCGTTTCGGTCCGTTTGGAGTTATTGCTAATCTTGACTCAACAACGGTGCACAGTTTGCGTCGAACGTACCATAGGCTCGAAAATCGTTTTGGACGCACCCGATGGAGCTCCTAGGTGACGTGGGTCTCGTGGAATCTCATTCGGTCCGTTTTGAGATGGTGTTAGTGTTAGTGCAAGATAGGTGCACGGTTTGCGCCAAACGTACCACAAGCTCTGATATCGTTTAGAACACCCGATGGTACTCCTAGGTGACGAAGCTCAAGTGGAAGCTAGTTTCGTTCCGTTTGGAGATAGTGCTAATCTTGATGCAAGATTGGTGCACGGTTTGCGCCAAACGTACCATAGGCTCAGATATCGTTTAGGACGCACCCGATGGAACTCCTATGTGACGAAGCTCAAGTGCAAGCTAGTTTCGGCCCGTTTGGAGATAGTGCTAATCTTGATGTAAGATCGGTGCACTATTTTGGCCGAATATACCATAGGCTCCGAAATCGTTTTGGACGCACCAGATGGAACTCCTAGGTGACGTGGGTCTTGTCGAATCTCGTTCGGTCCTTTTGGAGATGGTGTTTGTGTTAGTGCAAGATAGGTGCACGGTTTGCGCCGAACATACCATAGGCTCAGAAATCGTTTTGGACGCACCCAATGGTACTCCTAGGTGACGAAGCTCAACTGGAATCACGTTTTGGTCCATTTGGAGATATTGCTAATCTTGACGCAACATCGGTGCAGCTTGGCATCGAACGTACCATAGGCTCCAAAATCGTTTTATACGCACCCGATGGAACTCCTAGGTGACGTGGGTCATGTGGAATCTCGTTCGGTCCGTTTGGAGATGGTGTTAGTGTTAGTGCAAGACAGGTGCACAGTTTGCGCCAAACGTACCATAGGCTCATATATCGTTTAGAACACCCGATGGTACTCCTAAGTGACGAAGCTCAAGTGGAAGCCAGTTTCGTTCCATTTGGAGATAGTGCTAATCTTGACGCAAGATCAGTGCATGGTTTGCGCCGAACGTAACATAGGCTCAGAAATCATTTTGGACGCACCCGATGGGACTCGTAGGTGACGTGGGTCATGTGGAATCTCATTCGGTCCATTTGGAGATGGTGTTAGTGTTGATGTAAGATAGGTGCACGGTTTGCGCTAAACGTACCATAGGCTCATATATCATTTTGGACACACCCGATGGAACTCCTACGTGACGGGGATCATGTGGAATCTCGTTGGTCTGTTTGGAGATGGTGTTAGTGTTGTTGTAAGATAGGTGCACGGTTTGGGCTAAACATACCATAGGCTCATATATCGTTTTTGACGCACCCGATGGAACTCCTACGTGACGTGGGTCATGTGGAATCTCGTTGGTCTGTTTGGAGATGGTGTTAGTGTGAGTGCAAGATAGGTGCACGGTATGCACCAAACGTACCATAGGGTCAGATATCGTTTTGGACGCACCCGATGGAACTCATAGGTGGCGTGGTTCATGTGGAATCTCGTTCGGTCCGTTTGGAGATGGTGTTAGTGTTGATGTAAGACAGGTGCACGGTTTGCGCTAAACATACCATAGGCTCATATATCATTTTTGACGCAACTGATGGAACCCCTACGTGACGTGGGTCATGTGGAATCTCGTTCGGTTCCGTTTGGAGATGGTGTTAGTGTGAGTGCAAGTTAGGTGCACGGTTTGCACCAAACGTACCATAGGCCCAGATATGATTTAGAACGCACCCGATGGTACTCCTAGGTGACGAAGCTCAAGTGGAAGCTTGTTTTGGTCCGTTTGGAGATAGTGCTAATCTTGACGCAAGATCGGTGCACGGTTTGCGCTGAACATAACATAGGCTCAGAAATTGTTTTGGACACACCCGATGGTACTCCTAGGTGACGAAGCTCAATTGGAAGCTTGTTTCAGTCCGTTTGGAGATAGTGCTAATCTTGACGCAAGATCGGTGCACGGTTTGCGCTGAACGTACCATAGGCTCAGAAATCATTTTGGACGCACCCGATGCAGCTCCTAGGTGACGTGGGACTTGTGGAATCTCGTTCGGTCGGTTTGGAGATAGTGTTAGTGTTAGTGCAAGATAGGAGCACGGTTTGCGCCATACGCACCATAGGCTCATATATCATTTTGGACGCACCCTATGGTACTCCTAGGTGACGAAGCTCAACTTGAATCTCGTTTCGGTCCGTTTGGAGATATTGCTAATCTTGACTCAACAACGGTGCACAGTTTGCGTCGAACGTACCATAGGCTCGGAAATCGTTTTGGACGCACCCGATGGAGCTCCTAGGTGACGTGGGTCTCGTGGAATCTCATTCGGTCCGTTTTGAGATGGTGTTAGTGTTAGTGCAAGATAGGTGCACGGTTTGCGCCAAACGTACCACAAGCTCTAATATCATTTAGAACACCCGATGGTACTCCTAGGTGACGAAGCTCAAGTGGAAGCTAGTTTCGTTTCGTTTGGAGATAGTGCTAATCTTGATGCAAGATTGGTGCACGGTTTGCGCCAAACGTACCATAGGCTCAGATATCGTTTAGGACGAACCCGATGGTACTCCTAGGTGACGAAGCTCAAGTGCAAGCTAGTTTCGGCCCGTTTGGAGATAGTGCTAATCTTGATGTAAGATCGGTGCACTATTTTGGCCGAATATACCATAGGCTCCGAAATCGTTTTGGACGCACCAGATGGAACTCCTAGGTGACGTGGGTCTTGTCGAATCTCGTTCGGTCCTTTTGGAGATGGTGTTTGTGTTAGTGCAAGATAGGTGCACGGTTTGCGCCGAACATACCATAGGCTCAGAAATCGTTTTGGACGCACCCGATGGTACTCCTAGGTGACGAAGCTCAACTGGAATCACGTTTTGGTCCATTTGGAGATATTGCTAATCTTGACGCAACATCGGTGCAGCTTGGCATCGAACGTACCATAGGTTCCAAAATCGTTTTATACGCACCCGATGGAACTCCTAGGTGACGTGGGTCATGTGGAATCTCGTTCGGTTCATTTGGAGTGATATGATCCCGCTAGGGTTTGTTTCTGATCTTTCGATGAGAGGTGTGGGATAACTCGATTGATGGGTGGAGATGACGTTCACGGCCCGACTACAGCCTTCCAAGCTGCGCCTTAGCAACCGATACACCACCTCCAACAGCTGCCGCGATCTTGTGGAGCGCGATCAACCAAACCACTAGGGTAATTCCTGCAAGCAATCGAGGAACAAGCAAGAACAAGTAGAACAAGCAACTCAATTGCAAATATGGAGATGAAAACCAATCTGAAATCACAAAGTTGGGGTTCTGAATCAAGTAGAACGGATGGTCTAGTCGACACACACGTCTACAAGGAAGTAGCAATGGCTAAACTTTCAACAAAACAAAACCCAATCTGTTTGTGGCGGCTCTAATCCTTATTAATACATAGGGGAACGACCAGGGGGGTGTTGGGGTCGTTCTCCAACCCTAGGACGCGTCCCTAATGGACCCAACTTGATACATGGGTCATCGGCCCAAAATAGGGTGACGCAGCACCAAAGGCAGAAAAGGTCCCGGCGTTGAAACGACGACTGCAGAAGCATCGGATAAGATATGGCCATGAGTCCAGATCCGTTGGAAAATAGACTTGATAAGCTTTCCAAAAAGTGCTAGAACGTCCCAATCGGAGTCCGTATGAAGTCGTGGCGACCGTCGCAATTTGGGACTATTTTGCAGTCCGAATTCAACTTCCAAAACGTGTTGTACTTGGACTCTTTCTGTCCTTGGAACCAAAGCGACGTGGTGGCCTAGTGGAGGACGTTAGGAATACTTGGATTTGGTCCCCAATCAACTTCATTAACCTTCCATGCTTTCCATATGCAATCAAACCTTCCCTTGATCCATGTAAGTAATTCTGAAAATGAGAATGAACACACATCATGGTGCAGCATCAATTCATCAAATGTATCAAATACAATCATGATAAAGAATTGTTTCACCTGTGAATCAAAAGTTGCCAATGTGGTTATATCCGAGCAGGTGATGTCCTCATCATGGAGATGGTGTTAGTGCTAGTGCAAGACAGGTGCACGGTTTACGCCAAACGTACCATAGGCTCAGATATCGTTTAGAACACCCGATGGTACTCCTAGGTGACGAAGCTCAAGTGGAAGCTAGTTTCGTTCTGTTTGGAGATAGTGCTAATCTTGACGCAAGATCGGTGCATGGTTTGCACCGAACGTACCATAGGCTTGGAAATCATTTTGGACACACCCGATGGGACTCGTAGGTGACGTGGGTCTTGTGGAATCTCATTCGGTCCATTTGGAGATGGTGTTAGTGTTGATGTAAGATAGGTGCACGGTTTGCGCTAAACGTACCATATTCTCATAAATCATTTTGGACACACCCGATGGAACTCCTATGTGACGTGGGTCATGTGGAATCTCGTTGGTCCATTTGGAGATGGTGTTAGTGTGAGTGCAAGATAGGGGCACGGTTTGCACCAAACGTACCATAGGGTCAGATATTGTTTTGGACGCACCCGATGGAACTCATAGGTGACGTGGGTCATGTGGAATCTTGTTTGGTCCGTTTGGAGATCGTGTTAGTGTTAATGCAAGATAGGTGCACGGTATGCGCCAAACGTACCATAGGCTCAGATATTGTTTAGAACGCACCCGATGTTACTCCTAGGTGATGAAGTTCAAGTGTAAGATAGTTTCGTTCCGACTGGAGATAGTGCTAATCTTGACGCAAGATCGGTGCACGGTTTGCACCGAACGTACCATAGGCTCGGAAATCGTTTTGGACGCACCCGATGGAACACCTTGGTGACGCGGGTCATGTGGAATCTCATTCGGTCCGTTTGGAGATGGTGTTAGTGTTAGTGCAAGATAGGTGCACGGTTTGCGCCGAACGTACCATAGGCTCAGATATCGTTTAGGACGCACCCGATGGTACTTCTAGGTGAGGAAGCTCTACTGGAAGCTCGTTTCGCTCCATTTGGAGATAGTGGTCATCTTGACACAAAATCAGTGCATGGTTTGCGCCGAACGTACCAAAGGCCTGGAAATCGTTTTGGGCGCACTCGATGGAACTCCTAGGTGACGTGTGTCATGTGGAATCTCGTTCGGTCCATTAGGTGATGGTGTTAGTTTGATGTAAGATAGGTGCACAGTTTACGCCAAACGTACCATAGGCTCAGATATCGTTTAGAACACCCGATGGTACTCCTAGGTGACGAAGCTCAAGTGGAAGCTAGTTTCGTTCTGTTTGGAGATAGTGCTAATCTTGACGCAAGATCGGTGCATGGTTTGCGCCGAACGTACCATAGGCACGGAAATCATTTTGGACGCACCCGATGGGACTCGTAGGTGACGTGGGTCATGTGGAATCTCATTCGGTCCATTTGGAGATGGTGTTAGTGTTGATGTAAGATAGGTGCACGGTTTGCGCTAAACGTACCATATTCTCATATATCGTTTTGGACACCCGATGGAACTCCTACGTGACGTGGGTCATGTGGAATCTCGTTGGTCCATTTGGAGATGGTGTTAGTGTGAGTGCAAGATAGGTGCACGGTTTGCACCAAACGTACCATAGGGTCAGATATCGTTTTGGACGCACCCGATGGAACTCATAGGTGACGTGGGTCATGTGGAATCTTGTTTGGTCCGTTTGGAGATGGTGTTAGTGTTAGTGCAAGATAGGTGCACGGTATGCGCCAAACGTACCATAGGCTCAGATATTGTTTAGAACGCACCCAATGGTACAACTAGGTGACGAAGTTCAAGTGGAAGATAGTTTCGTTCCGACGGGAGATAGTGCTAATCTTGACGCAAGATCGGTGCACGGTTTGCGCCGAACGTACCATAGGATCGGAAATCATTTTGGATGCACCTGATGGAACACCTTGGTGACGCGGGTCAAGTAGAATCTCGTTCAGTCCGTTTGGAGATGGTGTTAGTGTTAGTGCAAGATAGGTGCACGGTTTGCGCCAAACGTACCATAGGCTCAGATATCGTTTAGGACGCACCCGATGGTACTCCTAGGTGACGAAGTTCAAGTGGAAGATAGTTTCGTTCCGACTGGAGATAGTGCTAATCTTGATGCAAGATCGGTGCACGGTTTGCGCCGAACGTACCATAGGCTCAGAAATCGTTTTGGACGCACCCGATGGAACACCTTGGTGACGCGGGTCATGTGGAATCTCGTTTGGTCCGTTGGAGATGGTGTTAGTGTTAGTGCAAGATCGGTGCACGGTTTGCGCTAAACGTACCATAGGTTCAGATATCGTTTAGGACGCACCCGATGGTACTCCTAGGTGACGTGGGTCATGTGGAATCTTGTTTGGTCCATTTGGAGATGGTGTTAGTGTTAGTGCAAGATAGGTGCACGGTATGCGCCAAACGTACCATAGGCTCAGATATTGTTTAGAACGCACCCGATGGTACTCCTAGGTGACGAAGCTTAAGTGGAAGATAGTTTCGTTCCGACTGGACATAGTGCTAATCTTGACGCAAGATCGGTGCATGGTTTGCGCCGAACGTACCATAGGCTCGAAAATCGTTTTGGACGCACCCGATGGAACACCTTGGTGACGCGGGTCATGTGGAATCTCGTTCGGTCCGTTTAGAGATGGTGTTAGTGTTAGTGCAAGATAGGTGCACGGTTTGCGCCGAACGTAGCATAGGCTCAGATATCGTTTAGGATGCACCCGATGGTACTTCTAGGTGACAAAGCTCAACTAGAAGCTCGTTTCGCTCCATTTGGAGATAGTGGTCATCTTGACACAAAATCAGTGCATGGTTTGCGCCGAACGTACCAAAGGCCTAGAAATCGTTTTGGGCGCACTCGATGGAACTCCTAGGTGACGTGTGTCATGTGGAATCTCGTTCGGTCCGTTAGGTGATGGTGTTAGTTTGATGTAAGATAGGTGCACAGTTTGCGCGAAACGTACCATAGGCTCAGATATCGTTTTGGACGCACCCGATCGAACTCCTAGGTGACGTGGGTCATGTGGAATCTCGTTCGGTCCGTTTGGAGATGGTGTTAGTGTTAGTGCAAGATAGGTGCACGGTTTGTGCGAAACGTACCATAGGCTCAGATATCATTTTGGACGCACCCGATGGTACTCGTAGGTGACGAAGCTCAACTGGAAGCTCGTTTTTGTCTGTTTGGAGATAGTGCTAATCTTGACGCAACATCGGTGCACGTTGGCGTCGAACGTACCATAGGCCCCGAAATCATTTTATACGCACCGATGGAACTCCTAGGTGACGTGGGTCATGTGGAATCTTGTTCGGTCTGTTTGGAGATGGTGTTAGTGTTAGCGCAAGACAGGTGCACGGTTTGCGCCAAACGTACCATAGGCTCAGATATCATTTAGAACATCCGATGGTACTCCTAGGTGACGAAGCTCAAGTGGAAGCTAGTTTCGTTCCGTTTGGAGATAGTGCTAATCTTGGCGCAAGATCGGTTGCGGTTTGTGCGAGCGTACCATAGGCTCGGAAATCATTTTGGATGCACCGATGGGACTCGTAGGTGGCGTGGGTCATGTGGAATCTTATT